>OZ026548.1:4333896-4336396 GCA_964020155.1 Chondrilla cf. caribensis
AGTTGAAATTTGATTAGAGTGAAACATGTCAGTATGATACAATGTAGTGAAGCATCAGAAAACACTTGCACTAGGTAAGGCCATCAGCTTCAAATTCCAGGACCTGGGAGTCTATAAGTCTGTGATGTACACGACTGTGAAGAAAACTTGTGATTGGATGTACCACATGAAAGGGAAGTAGGTATTTTCTGCTGAGCACTTCGCATAATACATTATATTACATACCTTGACCACAGTGAAGGATTGTCAACAGTGCCAAAAGAATTTGCAGCATCTCGTCTGAATTGATTCTTAAATTCAGATTGAGGATTGTAAAATGAGTTACAAGCTAATGGCACTCCTTTTATACATGCTAGGATGATGTGTCCATCTATACCTGTGGTGTTCCGATTATTGGAATTTGCATATTCTGGGAAATGAACTCTGTCTGTTACCATTCCAGGAATTCCTTTTCCTCAAACAAGTAACCATTGTGAGAATGTCAGACTTGACCCACTTGCAATTGGCCTCATTCACTTGCATGGTGAAATATCATGCAATATCAACAGTACTAGCTGACTAGTCTGATGTAGCTGACCCTTTACTGCTGGGAGGACTGTAGAGAAAGGGTCTGGTATGGTTGTTTACCAATTTCTGTAACCTGTTTGTTTTCTGCCAAGCAGTATAGTAGGCTATGGCAATTAAAGTATTGCTCCATGTACTCAGCAATAGGTGCCAGCTAATGTGCTAAGGAGCACACAATAATTCATGAATGATAGATGGAGGCCATTACATTGTTGAGGATTGGTTGGTGTATTTGTGTAATTATCTTTCAAAACAGCAATTTCCCATACTCCCTATCTAGTTATTGCACATGTAGGTATTTATACACACGCACACATACACACCAAGACACTCACACCCACACACAAATACATACACCCCCCACACACACGCACACACAAATATATACACACACATACGCATGCACACACACACACACACGCACGCCCGCACACACACCGACTCACACCACACACACACACACACAACCACACATGCACACACACACATTATATCTGCATGAAAAGTACACACTCTGTACAGGTATGCAATTAGGTTCAATATGTATGTACGTATATTGAATTTGTGAATATTACATGCATAAATTGGATGTTTATACAATAGATTCCACTACTCTCCTCCCTCCTCCCACTCAACTAGATTCCACTACTCTCCTCCCTCCTCCAACTCAACTAGATTCCACTGCCCCCCTCCCTCCTCCCACTCAACTAGATTCCACTGCTCCCCTCCCTCCTCCCACTCAACTAGATTCCACCACCTGAGTTCCTCTACCTTTACTACATTTTGCGTGACTACAACCATAAACATTATTGTACTGTTGTTCAAGTAAAATTTAACACACTGAGCATTCCAGCTCTAGTGCATACCTAAGCTAACATACACAGGAGTGTGATACTCAGGTGAGACAAAATTGATTCCTGTTTACTGTCCATGCCTGCATACCATTTTGCCATGCCATTAAATGTGAATTCTTTATTATTGTGGGCATATGACCCACCCTTAGACTACTTAGCCATGCAAGTGGTGTGCCATATGTCGACTTTTGTTAGTGTACACTTGTCTGCTGCAAATGCATAAGACTTTTGTTCTGTCAACTGTAGTGTTGTTGCACGCATCAGCACCTTTACTATATACTTGCATAACTTTTTTTATCATTCATATTTCATAATGAAATAATGGATGTTGAAAAATTGCCTCCCTCCTGCATCCCACTCCCCATTTTTGAAACCACTGAACAATACGTTGGTAATCAAATTTGTCTGGCCTTTGTGGAATATTTTCTAAAGCTATAGGTCTGTATTCGTTCTTAGTAGGAAGTTGAGTTCCTTCACTTCCCTCCCTCTCTCTACCTAGTCTTATCCCCAGACCTTATATGCCCTACCTCATGCTCTTGTATGAGCTAGATGTTCGCAGTGCATACAAAATCTGGTGGAAAATCAATTTGTACTGCGCATTATCAATGCTTAGTATAAGGACAATATTATGAGTATACAAATGGTTTTCAATGAACAGTTCGGCAATAACTATAATACTGTCCTATTATACTGGAGTGTACATAACAAAAGTGATGTAAACATGTAAATAATATGATCACAAATGCTCAAGCACACAATTAACTAATGATATCATATATAACAGCCACCATGCATGTTGCCACTTCCCCATATTAGACAGACCCATGCATAAATGGCATCCCTAGTTGTCAGCCAATGCATGTTTTTCAGAGAGTTACATGTTGGCTGGTGTCTTGAGGTGTCTTTATGGAAACCACCTCAAACTATTCATGTAAATTTGATTGGGATGTATATTTTAAAAGGATTAAGTAAAAACACGATGTTGACAAGAGAAGGGACAAAGCAAGTACAGAGTGCATGGTAATGGGGGGAAATGTTGTGGCTACAAAATTGAAATATAATTAATTACATTAAATCTATTA
>OZ026548.1:4353896-4376396 GCA_964020155.1 Chondrilla cf. caribensis
GAGTCTATGTTTACAGTTTCCGAATAGATTTTTATTGAAAATTCTGTTTATTTTTATAACCCATCCATAAAGTTATCACTGAAGTCCAATTAATGTGATCTTCTCAGTGTGCATTTGCACCACAAAATTGCAATAACAGGTGTGTAATTGAAAACCAATAGGTAATTGAAATCCATTGGTGCTTAGGTGGTTATTTCCCTGACAGCTGCTCTCAGAGCAGCAGTAAGTTTACTGTTACTAATTAACCTACTTCACTGATTGGGTCCATGTTTATAGTTTCTAAGTGGTTTGTTGTGGATTAAATATCATGTTTTATTAATGATGAATCTTCCTACACTTCTGTTCACACACACACACACACACACACACACACACACACACACACACACACACACACACACACACACACACACACAGACACACACACACAGTGTATGCAGTATACTGTATATTGTCAATCACTGCTGGGTGATTTCATCGTGCACAAATTTTACACTGCAGTATGGGAACCCCGATTACATTTTATCGGACTTTTTTCAAATTATTATTAACTATGTCATTTCAAATCATTGTTTACAGAAATAATACGGTATATGATTAGATTCCTAGTATCACACACACTAGTACACACTGATTGGTCTCTTTTTAGTTACTTATTATGATAGAATTGATTATTGTAAATTGTCAGATTACACTCTCCTGTTGAATTGACTTCATTTTGTGCACACGACACAGGTGATCTGCTTAGCTCTGTTATTGTAGTAACGGTCGTTGCAACTAAATCCTCCAGAACTGCAGTCCACTTTCACATTATATAGAGCCGATGCCTTGCTAGTATCCCCTCCAGTTCCAATAATAACACCATATCCGCCATCTACACAAATGTACTTGGTACTGTGTGTATCTGTTTGACTTTGTGTCATCAGATGTCCCTGGTATTCCTTGGCCCATCCGGGATAGCAGCTAATACGGGCTGGTATCATCACGGTATTTGATCTTGCAGATTCACAAACAGCACAAGGAACATTGAAATTATTTGCGTTACTTTTCACTGGAAATTGGTATTCTCCTGGTTCCAGCAATGCATAACCTTTCTCTTCCGGTCTGGATGTGGCATATTGAGGAACATGAGGTAGACATAGGTAATCCGATGCACCTCCAGTCGTACTCCACGTGTTTCCAGCCAGCATTCCATCGTAAATTTTTCTTGCTCCACTATTAGGACAGTAGTTTTGGCCATAGCGAGTGTATACAGCACCTATTAGCAGAATTGTGAACATTGATAATATTATGAAGTACCTGATCCTGTTGGTATTAATCTTCATGCAGTGGATTTAATTAACTAATTCGACATTTAGTATTCACCAAATTCTGTTCTGTGCACAAGTTTATTAATGATAATAAAACCATTTAATATCATTGCGCGTTGTAACAATATTCACTTCGAACCTATTATACTTTCCCCCACACAGTACGTCTATAGATCGTTTCTACCTGCTATCTATCCATGTGAAGACATCACATTAAGTATAATACAATGGAGGGCTATACGTATGTATATCTTATGTGTAATGGATAAATCAGTTACAGTCAGGATTGAATTACATATGTATGATAGTCTTTGATATATTTACAGTGTACTTACCTCGACCAAAAGGAAGGACCATCAACAGTGCCAAAAGGACTTGCAGCATCTTGTCTTTGGCGATTCTCCAATTTCACTAAAAGTAATTTAAAGTAGATTCCAAACTGATGCTACCTGTGAGTTGAGTCTTCTTTTATACCCTGCCCTGCTGCTAGTCCCAGGATGTTGTTTGTACAGTTAAAACCTAAAATTAGTATGTTTCCAGAAGTGACCCCTGACCCTCCAGGAATTCCCTCGTCTTTGTTTGTTTTAGACTACAACTCCCACGCAGATAACAGTAATGTTGTCACAACATCAGCTGATATAGCATAAGGTCTACTCAGTGTACATTACCAACATATGTCATGCATCGAAACCAACAGTCCAGGTATGTACAGGGTTTTGGTATTAATTGCTAACCTGTTGCTTCCTGTATTTATGGACTAATTTCCTGTGTTGAAGGATTTTGACCCGGTTCGGTTATATTCCTTTCTTTGCCAATGTGCTATAAGGCCTTCTCAGAGAATACCACTCCTCATCAGTAGCACTGGGCAATGTTCCGAGTTGTCAAACACTGCTAAGCAGAGTTTTGCCTGGATGTTTAGCCTATCAGGTTGTTGTTTATAAGGTTCTATGTAGTACGAGTAGTGTACCATTATTTACTCACTTTAACACCCTACGTTTCCTGTGTTTCTGTTTCAAATGCACACACACACACACACACACACACACACACACACACACACACACACACACACACACACACACACACACACACACACACACACACACACACACACACACACACACACACACACACACACACACACACACACACACACACACACACACACACACACACACACACACACACACACACACACACACACACACACACACACACACACACACACACACACACACACACACACACACACACACACACACACACACACACACACACACACACACACACACACACACACACACACACACACACACACACACACACACACACACACACACACACACACACACACACACACACACACACACACACACACACACACACACACACACACACACACACACACACACACACACACACACACACACACACACACACACACACACACACACACACACACACACACACACACACACACACACACACACACACACACACACACACACACACACACACACACACACACACACACACACACACACACACACACACACACACACACACACACACACACACACACACACACACACACACACACACACACACACACACACAGACATGAGCGTGCACACACATACAAACACATCACACACAAACACACCGACATGAAATTTAGTGTGCGCATACATACACACATACAGAGACAGTAATAGTAACCATGCTACTCGTAATAATACAGCTATGTATGTCAGCAGTTCTCCGTTGATATCTTTGTGTTTTGACCCACCGCTATCATTCAGTTCTTGACCTGTTTGTGGGAAGTACACATAATATTATAACTACAATGATAGAGATTTCCCACCAGTTTACTATGTATGTACTTGTATATATTATATTGTATATCTATAGTACTAAGTCAGGAATTCCAGAAGGTGGCTTCCTGGTTTTAGGTTTGTTTACTCCAATAATGTCCCAATCATCGTCACAATTACGTACATACATACGTAATAATACCTAATAATCCTGGTGTATATAGTTCTTATATAGGGGATTCCCCAAAGGTTACTTCCACATTATATACAAAAGGTACGTATGTTTACACAAATGGTGCCCAGTCTCAACCAAATGTCAACATGATTTTATGATCGTATTTGTAGTTGTAATAGTATCTCTTTGACTAGATATCAGCTATAGAGCTCTTAATGTTCAATGATAATAATTAAACACAATAAATAGAAAATTACATACTGGTGATTCAACTACAAAACAAGGACTTCACAAAATTACTACACACAAATGTTATGTACAAATACATATGTGTACATATACATATAGGATTATTATGTACATGTATTGGATGTACAAAGCATGATATACATAATGTGCTATAAGGCCTTTTCAGAGAATATCACTCCTCATCAGTAGCACTGGGCAATGTTCTGAGTTCTCAATCACTGCTAAGCAGAGTATTGCCTGGACTTTTAGCCTATTTGCCTGGACGTTTAGCCTATCAGGTTGTTATGTGTAGGGTTCAGTGTAGTACGAGTAGTGGATTATTATCTACCGATTTTAGTACCCTACACTTCCTGTGTGTTTCTGCTTCAAATGCAAACCACACACACGCGCACACACACGCGCACACACGCGCGCACACACACACACACACACACACACACACACACACACACACACACACACACACACACACACATTTGGAAATACAAACGCACCGACACACACGTGTGTGCGCATACGCATACATATGTACACACATACAGAGACAGTAATAGTAACCATGCTACTCGTAATAATACAGCTATGTATGTCAGCAGTTCTCTGCTGATATCTTTGTGATTCGACCCACCACTATCATTCAATCCTTGACCTGTTTGTGGGAAGTACACATATTTTATAACTACAATGATGGATATTTCCCACCAGTTTACTACATATGTACTTGTATATATTATATTGTATATCTATAGTACTAAATCAGACATTATGTCATAGTTCTTATAGCAGGAATTTCCAGAAGATGGCTTCCTGTTCTTAGGTTTGTTTACTCCAATAATGTCCCAACCAATCATCGTCACAATTACGTACATACGTACATACATAATAATACGTAATAAACCTGGTGTATATAGTTCTTATATAGGGGATTCCCCAAAGGTTACTTCCACATTATATACAAAAGGTATGTATGTTTACACAAATGGTGTCCAGTCTCAACCGAATGTCAACATGATTTTATGATTGTATGTAATTGTAGTTGTCATATTATATACATTCACAAAATTACTACACACAAATGTTATGTACAAATACATACGTATGTGTATGTATCCTTCATCAATTGGATATACGCATTATGTACACGTATTGGATGTACTAAGCATGATATACATAAGTATGTATGTACATAAATACACACATTGACAACCTGATCACCAAAAGGCATCATGCTTCAAATAAACTGTAAAAGGAGGTCTGTCGTCATACGAAAACTTGGAATTGCTTCCTTTCAAGTCGAATGAGCTCTTGGTTGAATGAGCTTCCGACCTATAATACAGTAACATGCGCGTATACATAATAAGTACGTATATATGTATGGGAAGATGAAGATACAGGCACTTACATATGCATATGTACATACAATATGTATGTATGTACGTATAACAAGTACATGTAGTATATATACGTACTTATGTACATACGTACATACATATACAGTGAATTCTTGTTACCGCCCAACCTTTTGAGCGGCCACAATTTTGTATTACCAAGATAATATTATGGGTATTAATGGATATCCAGTTAATCTGCCAAACGTGTTAATCCACCATATTATTGGAAAAAGAAATTTTGGCAGATTAATGGTAATTCACTGAACATACATACTGTACATACATATGTACGTACCTGCACTATGCACTACCTATACTATACCCAATGAGAATGCTTACTGCATCGACCAAACATGTATGCCAGGCATATGTATTAATGCAAGTACAGTCAACCTTGTTTGGTAAGTACCTTGAAGGGCACACCAAATCTGTACTTGCTACCAGAGGTATGTACTTACAATCAGTACTGCATGGTTGACACACGTAGTGTACATGAGCAACCAATCAGTGGACATTTACGTATATGTACTTACATACTTGTCATCCCCATGTACTTCCAGGATTGTGATAACAACACTTACCCGAACACTGTTTTGAATCTTGGTCTTTCAGAGACAGCACTCTTCGTCCGTCCTTTGCTATTGGTGAAGGAACAGGTATGCACATGTGTATGGGATGCATATCACCAAATCTCTCATCAGAGTATGCATACAGATACTTATGTAGGTACATGTACGTACATACGAATGTACACACAGGATATGGATACATACATACGTACGTATGTATACCGTGCCACAATGAGAATACACAGGTATAAACATACTATACAAAACATGTGGGAGCACACATACACACACTGCCACACACATACACACACATGCGCGCACACACACACACACACACACACACACACACACACACACACACACACACACACACACACACACACACACACACACACACACACACACACACACACACACACACACACACACACACACACACACACACACACACACACACACACACACACACACACACACACACACACACACACACACACACACACACTCACATTGCTGCTAAAGCTAGCACTCGCCCAACTTCTACTGTACATTTGTGCTTCTTTCCAAGAGTTATTGTTAGTAAATTCAAGCTCTGACAGTAATAAATACATCCATATGATACACATACAACTAGATACTACACATACAGTACATATGTATGTACGTATGTGCTTACAAAGATTCAAACAGAATTAGAAACAGAATTACATACTACATACCACATACATACGTACATAGGTACACATATGTATGTATAATGTGTATGTACGTACATACGTATGATGAAGTATTATACAATGCACAAAGTATACACTGTTTGATGGAAAAGTTGCATGCACAGAACTATGTATGTACATACATACAATACTGTATATGTACATGGCTTACTCTTTTGAGATGTTTGTTAGCCTCTGCCATTCTTCCTTGTGACAAATATATTGTTCCAATCAGTCGATGAGACTCTCCCAGCTGTACATGTACAGTACATGGATATGTGTACACATGCACACAGGTGTACGTATGCTTAAACATTCAAAGGTTTTCAACACTAACCTCAGAACTAGGATCACCAAAGGCAACCTTCTCCAATTTGATGACAGTCTTCAAATGTTGTATTGCATCCTGTGAGAAACCAACAACACTGGTTGGTCCGTACATACGTACGTATGTACACATAGTATAATATGCACCTGTGTGCTAATGACAACCCCCTATGTGGTTATGAACACACCCACCTCAAGCCTATTCATCTGCAAATAATACTTGCACATGTCTTCCAGACATTTTGCTGCACATTTACCAAACTCCAGATCAGTCAGTGTCTGATAGGCATTCATCATAAGTTCGATAACTCTCTCTGCATATGTACGTATGTACGTATGTAAGTACATACGTAAGTACTCTACGTATATGCAATAAACATACATATGCATGCACGTATAAGTATAGATATATGCGTAAATGGTCTTAACCATCTTAATCCGTTCATGAAACACAATGCATGTACATGTACGTTCACACACATGTAGTCACATGTAAGTACGGAAAGTACCTTCTTCCTGTGCATTCCGTGTAGACATCAATGCTTTTGCTAACTTCTGCTCAATTTGAGCCATTTCTTCAGATTTACTTCCAAACCTCAGTAGGACAGGATTTCATGTGAGATGGCTCTCAAGATTTGAATATACCGAATAGCAAGTAAGCAAAACTCACTCCTCAGCCACAAGAGATTGGGCCTCTTCCAAACTTGACACAGATAAACTGTAGTCTCCTGACCCAGCAGAAGCCTAAGAAAGAATATGTGTGTACGTACATACATATGTACACACTATGTGCTTGTTTGGGATGACGTTCATAGGGTCATGGCAATTAATGCACTGTATGTAGAGTACATGCAATGCAATGCTAATACGTATATACATACATGCAGTATAATACTTATATACGTACGTACATGCAGTATATTACTTACATACGTATATACGTATACACCTATAACAATAAATTGGTCGTGTGTGCGTGTGCATGCACTATGTATGTACATACAACTGCCAATGTACGAAGGCATATACATGAGTATGTATGTACTCATATAATGGTGGTGGTACCAACATCAGATAAATCCTGGAGTACAGATATCACTTGTCTATTCTGCCCACTCTCCTTTACAAGTACAAGTCCCTACAGGGAGTAAAACATACTTACATATTATAATACGTACAGTGCAACTTTCTTAGTGAGTATATACCTGGGTTAGTACATATGTACATACTCCTGGTTAGTGAGTACACTTTACTCAGTCCCTAACTCATGTACACTATGTCAACAGGTACTTATAGCAAGTACATACCTCTGATTGGAAGTACAGATTTGGTGTGCCCTTCAAGGTACTTAGTAAATAAGTTTAACTGTATATACGTATATTGATACATAACAATGAACAAACATTGATAGTATTGCCAGCATTTGATTTGGCCTTTAGCCAACGGTTACTATTCCGGGCACCCTGGAATATTGGACATTACATAATCACATAATCATACGTAATGACATAATCAGTATTGCCAACATTACATAATCACAAATTTTTGAATGTAAATAATATTACAATGTATGAAATTGTGTTCTATATATATGGAACATATGTACGTACATATGCATGAAATGTCCGTACATGTATATGTAGATAAGTATGCATACGTATGCTGTTTCTGCTTCACACACAGACACACACACACACACACACACACACACACACACACACACACACACACACACACACACACACACACACAACACACACACACACGCACACACACGCACATTGGCAGACTATTGTATACAATAGAATAACCTGCTTTGCTGCTTGCCAATGAGTCTATGTTTACAATTTTCGAATATTTGTTTATTGAAAATTTTGTTTATAATAATGCACATCCGTTCACACACACACACACACACACACACACACACACACACACACACACACACACACATACATCAATAGCAATGCATGGAAAGTGATCACTTTCATTATGATCAAATAATGATAATTACAGTACACTGGAACCTCTCTATTAAGGACACTTTGGGACCTTGATTTTAGTCCTTATTACAGAGGTTTCCTCAATGTGGAGGTCATTTTATACTCTACAGAACTACACTGGGACACAGAATGGTGTCCTTATTACAGAGGTTTCCATATTTCAGAGGTTTGAAATAGAGAGGTTCCACTGTATACATGCCCAGTTTGTGTTGCTACATGCATGCATCCTCTAATGTGACATATGTATTGTTATGGTAATAAGTCCACTATCAAATGTACTATATACTGTAGCTACAATGCAAGCACACAGAGTACACAGACTAATGTTGGTTCGTGTGGTACTGATCGCACAAGTAATCTCTTTGTAGCTGTTGTAAGGAGGGCACAAGATGTTGCCTGAGCAATGTGCTTGAACGTTCCATACGTCTGCAGCTTGTGGAGTATGGAGTACGTAACCCAGAAAAACTTGGATGGTTGAATGGTTTGTAGTGGGTGCACACATATACCATGAAACTGTGTACATATTATATGTATACTGCGTACATATGTAGCTTCTAGTGATGGTTGTTCTCACATGGTTACATGTGTTGTGCATAGCAATTATGTGGTTTCATCAATGATATTTGATATATAATATATATACAGATATATGTATGACTCAAAATTGTAGAATACAGCTCATGTTTGTAATGTGCATAGACTAGAGAGACGTAAGTCTATACATAAAAAGCATACTGCATGCTTGATGACGACAAACACACAGAGAGAGTTGCACACACACACACACACCCATGCACGCACACATGCACAGTGTATACAATATATATTCTCAATCACTGCTGCATGACTTCATCATGCACAAATTTCATACTGAAGTGTGGGAACTCTGATTACATTTTATCCGAGTTTTTTTCAAATTATTATTAATGGTGTCATTTCAAATCATTGTTTACAGAAATAATACGGTATATGATTAGATTCCTAGTATCACACACACTAGTACACATTGATCAGTCTCTTTTTAGTTACTTATTATGATAGAATTATTTATAGTAAATTGTCAGATTACACTCTCCTGTTGAATTGACTTCATTTTGTGCACACGACGCAGGTGATCTGCTTAGCTCTGTTATTGTAGTAACGGTCGTTGCAACTAAATCCTCCAGAACTGCAGTCCACTTTCACATTATATAGAGCCGATGCCTTGCTAGTATCCCCTCCAGTTCCAATAATAACACCATATCCGCCATCTACACAAATGTACTTGGTACTGTGTGTATCTGTTTGACTTTGTGTCATCAGATGTCCCTGGTATTCCTTGGTCCATCCGGGATAGCAGCTAATACGGGCTGGTATCATCATGGTATTTGATCTTGCAGATTCACAAACAGCACAAGGAACATTGAAATTATTTGCGTTACTTTTCACTGGAAATTGGTATTCTCCTGGTTCCAGCAATGCATAACCTTTCTCTTCCGGTCTGGATGTGGCATATTGAGGAACATGAGGTAGACATAGGTAATCCGATGCACCTCCAGTCGTACTCCACGTGTTTCCAGCCAGCATTCCATCGTAAATTTTTCTTGCTCCACTATTAGGACAGTAGTTTTGGCCATAGCGAGTGTATACAGCACCTATTAGCAGAATTGTGAACATTGATAATATTGTGAAGTACCTGATCCTGTTGGTATTAATCTGCATGCCGTGTTTTTAATTAACAAATTCAACATTTAGTATTTACCAAATTCTGTTCTGTGCACAAGTTTATTAATTATAATAAAACCATTTAATATCATTGCGCATTGTAACAATATTCACTTTGAACCTATTATACTTTCCCCACACAGTACGTCTATAGATAGTTTCTACCTGCTATCTATCTATCTAAGTATAATACAATGGAGGGTTATACATATATCGTATGTGTAATGGATAAATCAGTTACAGTCAGGATTGAATTACATATGTATGATCTTTGATATATTTACAGTGTACTTACCTCGACCAAAAGGAAGGACCATCAACAGTGCCAAAAGGACTTGCAGCATCTTGTCTTTGGCGATTCTCCAATTTCACTAAAAGTAATTTAAAGTAGATTCCAAACTGATGCTACCTGTGAGTTGAGTCTTCTTTTATACCCTGCCCTGCTGCTAGTCCCAGGATGTTGTTTGTACAGTTAAAACCTAAAATTAGTATGTTTCCAGAAGTGACCCCTGACCCTCCAGGAATTCCCTCGTCTTTGTTTGTTTTAGACTACAACTCCCACGCAGATAACAGTAATGTTGTCACAACATCAGCTGATATAGCATAAGGTCTACTCAGTGTACATTACCAACATATGTCATGCATCGAAACCAACAGTCCAGGTATGTACAGGGTTTTGGTATTAATTGCTAACCTGTTGCTTCCTGTATTTATGGACTAATTTCCTGTGTTGAAGGATTTTGACCCGGTTCGGTTATATTCCTTTCTTTGCCAATGTGCTATAAGGCCTTCTCAGAGAATACCACTCCTCATCAGTAGCACTGGGCAATGTTCCGAGTTGTCAAACACTGCTAAGCAGAGTTTTGCCTGGATGTTTAGCCTATCAGGTTGTTGTTTATAAGGTTCTATGTAGTACGAGTAGTGTACCATTATTTACTCACTTTAACACCCTACGTTTCCTGTGTTTCTGTTTCAAATGCACACACACACACACACACACACACACACACACACACACACACACACACACACACACACACACACACACACACACACACACACACACACACACACACACACACACACACACACACACACACACACACACACACACACACACACACACACACACACACACACACACACACACACACACACACACACACACACACACACACACACACACACACACACACACACACACACACACACACACACACACACACACACACACACACACACACACACACACACACACACACACACACACACACACACACACACACACACACACACACACACACACACACACACACACACACACACACACACACACACACACACACACACACACACACACACACACACACACACACACACACACACACACACACACACACACACACACACACACACACACACACACACACACACACACACACACACACACACACACACACACACACACACACACACACACACACACACACACACACACACACACACACACACACACACACACACACACACACACACACACACACACACACACACACACACACACACACACAGACATGAGCGTGCACACACATACAAACACATCACACACAAACACACCGACATGAAATTTAGTGTGCGCATACATACACACATACAGAGACAGTAATAGTAACCATGCTACTCGTAATAATACAGCTATGTATGTCAGCAGTTCTCCGTTGATATCTTTGTGTTTTGACCCACCACTATCATTCAATTCTTGACCTGTTTGTGGGAAGTACACATAATATTATAACTACAATGATAGAGATTTCCCACCAGTTTACTATGTATGTACTTGTATATATTATATTGTATATCTATAGTACTAAGTCAGGAATTCCAGAAGGTGGCTTCCTGGTTTTAGGTTTGTTTACTCCAATAATGTCCCAATCATCGTCACAATTACGTACATACATACGTAATAATACCTAATAATCCTGGTGTATATAGTTCTTATATAGGGGATTCCCCAAAGGTTACTTCCACATTATATACAAAAGGTACGTATGTTTACACAAATGGTGCCCAGTCTCAACCGAATGTCAACATGATTTTATGATCGTATTTGTAGTTGTAATAGTATCTCTTTGACTAGATATCAGCTATAGAGCTCTTAATGTTCAATGATAATAATTAAACACAATAAATAGAAAATTACATACTGGTGATTCAACTACAAAACAAGGACTTCACAAAATTACTACACACAAATGTTATGTACAAATACATATGTGTACATATACATATAGGATTATTATGTACATGTATTGGATGTACAAAGCATGATATACATAATGTGCTATAAGGCCTTTTCAGAGAATATCACTCCTCATCAGTAGCACTGGGCAATGTTCTGAGTTCTCAATCACTGCTAAGCAGAGTATTGCCTGGACTTTTAGCCTATTTGCCTGGACGTTTAGCCTATCAGGTTGTTATGTGTAGGGTTCAGTGTAGTACGAGTAGTGGATTATTATCTACCGATTTTAGTACCCTACACTTCCTGTGTGTTTCTGCTTCAAATGCAAACCACACACACGCGCACACACACGCGCACACACGCGCGCACACACACACACACACACACACACACACACACACACACACACACACACACACATTTGGAAATACAAACGCACCGACACACACGTGTGTGCGCATACGCATACATATGTACACACATACAGAGACAGTAATAGTAACCATGCTACTCGTAATAATACAGCTATGTATGTCAGCAGTTCTCTGTTGATATCTTTGTGATTCGACCCACCACTATCATTCAATTCTTGACCTGTTTGTGGGAAGTACACATAATATTATAACTACAATGATAGAGATTTCCCACCAGTTTACTATGTATGTACTTGTATATATTATATTGTATATCTATAGTACTAAGTCAGGAATTTCCAGAAGGTGGCTTCTGGTCTTAGGTTTGTTTACTCCAATAATGTCCCAACCAATCATCGTCACAATTACATACGTACATACATAATAATACGTAATAATCCTGGTGTATATAGTTCTTATATAGGGGATTCCCCAAAGGTTACTTCCACATTATATACAAAAGGTATGTATGTTTACACAAATGGTGCCCAGTCTCAACCAAATGTCAACATGATTTTATCATTGTACGTAATTGTAGTTGTAATAGTATATATATACATTATGTATCTCTTTGATTAGATGTCAGCTATAGAGCCCTTAAGTTCAATCATAATAATTAAACACAATAAGTAGAAAATTATGTTCTGTTGATTCAACAACAAAACAAGGACTTCACAAAATTACTACACACAAACGTTATGTACAAATACATATGTGTACGGATGCGTATAGGATCCTTTATCAATTGGATATACGCATTATGTACACGTATTGGATGTACTAAGCATGATATACATAAGTATGTATGTACATGAGTACACACATTGACAACCTGATCACCAAAAGGCATCATGCTTCAAATAAACTGTAAAAGGAGGTCTGTCGTCATACAAAGGCTTGGAATTGCTTCCTCTCAAGTCGAATGAGCTCTTGGTTGAATGAGCTTCTGACCTATAATACAGTAACATGTGCATATACATAATACATACGTATGAATGAGAAGATGAAGGGGCAGGCACTTACATATGCATATTATGTACATACAGTATGTATGTATGTACGTATAACAAGTACATGTAGTATATATACATACTTTAACTTATGTACATACGTATACAGTAAATTCTTGCTAATACACTCAACCTTTTGAGCGGCCACAATTTTCCATTACCAAGATAATATTATGGATATTAATGGATATCCAGTTAATCTGCCAAACTTGTTAATCCAACAAATTATCGGAAAACAAATTGTGGCGGGTTAATGGTAATTCACTGGACATACATACATACATATGTACGTACCTGCACTATGTATTACCTATACTATACCCAATGAGAATGCTTACTGCATCGACCAAACACGTATGCCAGACATACATATGTATTAATGCAAGTACAGTCAACCTTGTTTGGTAAGTACCTTGAAGGGCACACCAAATCTTTACTTGCTACCAGAGGTATGTACTTACAATCAGTACTGCATGGTTGACACACGTAGTGTACATGAGCAACCAATCAGTGGACATTTACGTATATGTACTTACATACTTGTCATCCCCATGTACATCCAGGATTGTGGTAATAACACTCACCCGAACACTGTTTTGAATCTTGGTCTTTCAGAGACAGCACTTTTTGTCCGTCCTTTGCTATTGGTGAAGGAACAGGTATGCACATGTGTATGGGATGCATATCACCAAATCTCTCATTACAGTATACATACAGATACTTAGGTACGTACATGTACGTACATATGTACATAGTAGTATATGGATACATACGTACACAATGAGAATACACAGGTATGAAGCATACCATACAAAACATGTGGGAGCACACATACACACACTGCCACACACACACACTGCCACACACATACATACACACGCACACCCACACCCACACCCACACACACACACCCCACACACACACACACTCACATTGCTGCTAAAGTTAGCACTCGCCCAACTTCTACTGTACATTTGTGCTTCTTTCCAAGAGTTATTGTGAGTAAATTCAAGCTCTGACAGTAATATAATCCAATCATAAATACGTACATCCATACATACACATATGTATGTACGTATTATGTATATGTTACACATACAACTAGATAATACACATATATGTGTATGTACGTATGTACGTATGTGCTTACAAAGATTCAAACAGAGTTAGAAACAGAATTATATACTACATACCGCATACATACGTACATACGTACGTAGGTACACATAATGTATATGTACGTATGTACATACGTATGTATGATGAAGTACTATACAATGCACAAAGTATACACTGTTTGATGGAAAAGTTGAATGCACAGAATTATGTACGTATGTACATACATACAATACTGTATATGTACATACATAGCTTACTCTTTTGAGATGTTTGTTAGCCTCTGCCATTCTTCCTTGTGACAAATATATTGTTCCAATCAGTCGATGAGACTCTCCCAGCTGTACATGTACAGTACATACGTAGTTGTACTGTACATACATAGTTGTATTGTACATACATATACATATATGTATGCTAGAGCATTCATAGGTTTTCAACACTAACCTCAGAACTAGGATCACCAAAGGCAACCTTCTCCAATTTGATGACAGTCTTCAAATGTTGTATTGCATCCTGTGAGAAACCAACAACACTGGTTGGTGTGTACATACATAATATGTACGTATGTATGCAGTGGTATACGTACATGCACACATACATAGTATAATATGCACCTGTGTACAGATGACAACCCCCTATTTGGATATGAACACACCCACCTCAAGCCTATTCATCTGCAAATAATACTTGCACATGTCTTCCAGACATTTTGCTGCACATTTCCCAAGCTCCAGATCAGTCAGTGTCTGATAGGCATTCATCATGAGTTCAATAACTCTCTCTGTACGTACGTAAGTACATGAGTACTGTACGTATATGCAATAAACATACGTATGCATGCACAAATAAAGTATAAATATACGCAAATTGGTCTTATAATACAATCATATATGTATGTATATAGGTATTCGTAAATGTGCACAGATACATACGTACATACGTATGTACATATGTAGGCATATATTATACGTACGAATATATACATACGTATATGAAAGGTGTGATACAGTACTAGCCACACACATATGTACATATGTACGTATGTACATGTGTGACCATCTTACTCCATTCACGAAACACAATGCATGCACATGTATGTACACACACATGTAGTCACATGTAAGTACGAAAAGTACCTTCTTCCTGTGCATTCCGTGTAGACATCAATGCTTTTGCTAACTTCTGCTCAATTTGAGCCATTTCTTCAGATTTACTTCCAAACCTCCGTAGAACAGGATTTCATGTGAGATGGCTCTCGAGATTTGAATATACCGAATATCAAGTAAGCAAAACTCACTCCTCAACCACAAGAGATTGGGCCTCGTCCAAACTTGACACAGATAAACTGTAGTCTCCTGACCCAGCAGAAGCCTAAGAAATAATTTATATGTGTACGTACATACATATGTACACACTATGTGCTTGTTTGGGATGACGTTCATAGGGTCATGGTAATTAATGCACTGTATGTAGAGTACATGCAATGCAATGCTAATACATACGTATATACGTACGTACATGCAGTACAATACTTACATATATACGTATACACCTATAACAATAAATTGGTCGTGTGTGCGTGTGCACGCACTATGTATGTACATACATCTACCAATGTACGAAGGCATATACATGCGTACGTATGTATGTACTCATATAATGGTGGTGGTACCAACATCAGATAAATCCTGGAGTACAGATATCACTTGTCTATTCTGCCCACTCTTCTTTACAAGTACAAGTCCCTACAGGGGGTAAAACATACAAGTATGTACTTACATATAATATGTACAGTGCAACTTTCTTAGTGAGTACCTGGGTTAGTACATACGTACATACTCCTGGTTAGTGAGTACACTTCACTCAGTCCCTAACTCATGTACACTATGTCAACAGGTACTTATAGCAAGTACGTACATACCTCTGATTGGAAGTACAGATTTGGTGTGCCCTTCAAGGTACTTACTAAATAAGTTCAACTGTACGTTATACGTATATTGATACATAACATTTATATATTTATATGAAATCAACAAACATTGATAGTGTTGCCAACATTTGATTGGATTGGAATGGATTGGGTAGCTTATTTACACAGGGGTAGCCTTTAGCCAACGGTTACTATTCCGGGCACCCTGGATTATTGGACATTACATAATTACATCATCATACGTAATTACATAATCAGTATTGCCAACATTACAGTACATAATAACGAATTTTGAATGAACATAATATTACAATGTGTGAAATTATGTTCTATATATGGAACATATGTACACACGTATGCAAGAAATGTCCGTACATGTACATGTAGATAAGTATGCATATGCTGTTTCTGCTTCCACATACAATATACGTATAGAAGGTGTTCACAGTCTCACCTTTTGTAGAACATCTCTGGCTTCTTCAAATTGTTTCTTACCACAAAGAGATCTGACAATATCAAGCATGTACAAATAAAGGAACACACTTAAGACTTCCAGATGAACAGGAGCATACACTGTGTATGCATACCTACGTACATGTGCAGTGGAGTCTAGTTAATCTGCCGCAATTCATTTTCAATAAAATATGGTGGATTAACTGGATATTTATAAGTTAACTATTACTCAATAAATGCATAAGCTATAGGTTAGGTGATAAATACATATAGATATACAATGGTGATGACTCACTTTCCCAATCCAGTAATAATCCTAAGTGGAATTTGATCTGGAACCTTGTCCCCGTTCCCCTTATTCACCAACTTGTCACTCCCCATGTGTGCCCTCTTCAGAGCCCGCACAGCATCATCATACTTGCTCAGATGCAAAAAGGCATGTCCAACAACAACAAACGCCCACACCAGAGAGGTCAACCCCTCATCGGATCTTGACATTCCACTCAGAGGAGAGAGTAGAATCTCTTTAGCATGAAGTCCATGCTGAAGTGCCTGTTGATACATTCCTTCAAAATGAACAACAGCAAAGATTATCTAAGAGATATTGCCATGTGCTGTAAAATACGTATAAGGTCAATAGTTTACTCTTGAGTGTGTACATATGTACATGTTTACATATGCATGCACACACACGCACACACGCACGCACACACACACACACACACACACACACACACACACACACACACACACACACACACACACCTTTGAGATCTAGATATGCTCTAGCAAGTTCACAGTACGCCTGACCCAATTTCCAGTGGTTGTCCCCGTAGGTGAGACGCACAAGCCCCACACACTTGACTCTCCACTTTATAGCCAGTTCAGAGTCACCAGAAGCAGTCAGTTCACCTATGCGCTTTGTTGCAATGTCCAAGAGTGCCACTGGGTCCATTATCATAGGATTATCTAGAATTGTCAATCACAATAAGTCATTCACTCATTATTATTCAACCATTACGGGTACCCAGTAAAGATAACTTAAAGGTCGATTTTCGACGCTCTGACATGAAATGTAAGTTTTGGCAAAGAGCTCTCGGTTGATGCTACATTACAAGTCAAAATGCCATTGCTTTTATCATTCCTGTATTCACTTACATACCTCGCCGCATGGGGTAGAGATATTTGTCGTCATCAAATTCTTCAGAAGATAAAGGTGTACGGGAATCGCCCTCGTCGGTGGATACACCCATCGGTGTAGCTTGAGGACTACTGTCCTTCGTCTGTGTCTTTTTATGTTGGTCCGTTTCTTCCGTTCCAGATTCTCCCTCGATAGTTGAACACTCTTCATCGACATCACCCTCACTTTGTTCCACTTCCATCAGCAACTCTTCACCGCTCAAACCTGACCTCAATAACTTGGTGAATACTATGTAAAGACGGAAGGTGTATGAGAATTCAAGACTAATCAGGTACTAGTTACCAATAGTCGATGTCTTGTCTAGCCGCTGTACCTTCAGCCATCTGCAGAATGCGTCACTTGCTGGTTGCCTATCAACAGCAAAAGGGGTTTCCCCAATAATGATCTTAAATGGCCGTCTCATGGTACGCGGTGCCCGGCGCTAAAACGTTCTGACTGTGCAGTCAGCATTGTTGGTAATCTACGTCCATAAAGACTTCAACAGATATGGTTTTGTGCCGTCTTAGAGGAAGATGTATAAAAGTATTTGCAGTGAGCTTATTTTCAAGCCAATACGTGAGAGGATTTGCGTCGAGTTCAACATGCTTTTCGTGGCACAAAAAAAAGGTAAACCGCGTTTATTTACACAGCTCAAGTGCCACATATGAAATTAGTCCACTGTGTCTAGTACAAGATCCCCAAGTTGCGCGGTGAATATCTCTACGGAGTTGCCCCCTGCACTGCAGCTGTGAGTGCCAAGAGAAGAAAGATCTTCGAAGTATTCATGAAGGAAGATCCAGATAATCTTGACGATGGTATTCTTGAAAGGTACGTATGTATGTGTTTGGTAAATATTGATGGATATTTAATAAATATCAGCTGATATTTATAAATGTCAAGTGATAGATATACGTATCACATATATGTATATCAATCAATCAATCAATCAATCAATAACTATTTGAGTGCACCATACCTGAAGGTGCTAGGACATACCAATGGTCCTATGTAGCACTATACGTCAATACACAACAACAGAATTAACTATGGAGTATCTAGTACACTAGTCCATCACAATTACAAAATAATAAAATGTATATATGTGTGCTGCAAACAGTAGCCATTTTTTACACAAACGGCACCCCATAGTATGTACTCTGGTATGTGTTGGTGGTTGTCACTCATGCATAGGGTTCATTTGAAAATCTTCGAATATCCAGTGGCACCCTAGTTGATAGGACCACCTAAATGGTTACCTAGTTCTATTATCTGTGGTGATGTGTACACTTGGTATTAGATTTGTCAGTTTGTGATTCACCTCACAGAAAATCACAAACTGACATATTACTGTTTTGTCAACGGAATGGAATTCGCATCCATTGTGTCAACAGACAGACATTGGATAGGATGTCTGGTAACAGGCCACATCAGGTTAGAGTGATTTGTGCATAGTAATTACTGTATATCCAGAAATATCGGCGGTGATTTAATTTTGGCAATTTGGCGGTCACAGACGCAACTGCCAAATTAATATTTGTCAACAGCTATCATGCGGCGCCAAATTTTAACATTATCAATGCTCATTCTGGCAAACCGCCAAATTTAAATTCTGTCAATAATGCATTGGGTCAGATATTGGGCAAATCACCCAATTTTATGATCGCCAATATTTCCAGATATACGGTATATATGTGACATTTCCACAAATTTGTAAATTGTATGTATTTATATATTATGGTGTTCACTTATGTCCTCTCCATCTCTAAACATGGATCATCATTCTGTAGTTATATACATTGGAGCCTCTTTATATAGTACATAATAGGACCATCTAGTGTTTTCACTGTAGAGAGGTTGTCCACTTTTCAGAGGTAAAAATGTACATATTAGCACTATAATCTTGGACAGTGTCCTTTGTTGGGAGGTTATTTTATGGTGTTCTTCATTCAGGTGTCCTGTAGTAGAGGTTCCGCTGCACCAATGAATTATAGGTGATAGTCATTTGTTCCAAATCCCAATTTAGGGTATCATAATGGATGTGGAACCTTTGAAACTGAAAACAATGGATTTGAAACACAGTGAGAGTATTTTGTAAGTCCTGTACTTGCGGTAATGTTGTTACTCATAACACCTTGTAAGATGCTGTTGTTCTGCGGTAGATACTGCCCATCAGGGAACTATCCTCTTTGGCTAGCACTAGATGGAGTCCAGGTACGTATGTGTGTGCCTTTTTAGATATGCATCTATGTATGCATGTATACATGCATATGTATGTACGTATGTATGTGTGTATATATGTCGATAATATACAGTATTTAAAGTATATATGTGTGTATAGTATACTTGTGGTGTATGTGTGTGTCTACATCAGTTACGTACGTATGTACTGTATGTGCATGTGTACCGTATGTATGTTTCCGTGTATATAAGGAACTTAAGTGTAAAGGTATAATTTGTATACAGTATGTATGTACAGTATCAAGTGTATAAGGTATGCATGTACGTATGTCTATAATAAACCAGCCTGGATAGAGATCTCAATATGTAAGGGCCACAGTGATAGTGAGGTGAATTGTATTCGCGTATTTGCTATATATCTATCAGTCCTGTGACTAGTAAGACCAGACTAGTGACCAATAGTGGATTCCTTTCAGAACTAAACATCTCCATTGAGGGGTACAGGGATAGCTGAAAGTCAGGCCAAGTGAATCGCATCACTACTCCATATTAGAATGCAATAGAATGTCCCGGTTGTACTCAGGACCCGATGAACTTTGGTGCCATATTGAGATGTGCCCACTACCTTGGAGTGGAACAGGTGGTGGTGACAGCCAAGAACAGGTTTGTGCCGTGTGTGTGGATCCAAGTGAATGAATCAAAGCTTTGTATATACGTACCCACACATAATATGTAGTTCCCTACTGTTTTATATACCCACATGACGTGTATGTAGTTCCCTACTTTTCTATATTCCTAGACATGTAATTCTCTACTGTTTTATATACCCATGTGTATGTAGCTTTTTACTTTTCGATACTCCCACACATCTGTAGTTCTCTGCTGTTTTCCATACAGCTGTTCACTCACACCCACTGTTAGCAAGGCCAGTTCCGGTGCCATGGAGGTGATGGATGTACATTCGGTGCAAAATTTGCCCAAATTCTTACATGTGTGTTTGGTATCTTTTGTATGTAAATGTTTTCTGTAATACCTGTGTGTCTGTAACATTGCACACACAATTTCACTTCCAATGTTGTACCAGTTCACACTCTACAATCACATGCCTACAATACAGCTAGATTGTATGCACATGTTTTATGGCTGGTGTGCTTGTAGCCTATCAGTGTATGTACATCATCGACATAATGGCAATCACAACTGTATGGTGGATTTGAACGACCTGCCCCTATCAGTCCTAAACTGCACAATTCTGCTAAGGAAGTACACAAAAGAGGAAATGGGCTGGCTACACAAGACTAACACTAGTGTTTGTTTTCTTAGGCACATATGTATGGCATGCCACAGGAACATTGTAACATTTGGAGATTTTACCATTGTTAGTTGTGTTTCATTTTACCTACAGTTGGCTAGGGACCATAAGTGGTCTGTATTAGGCACTTGTTGTCCAAATTCAATCGATGATGTGTACTTGGGAGCCCCAGTATTGAGGTGTGATGAATACAAAATAACCTCACCTACAATAGTGATCTTGGGTGAGTGGACTATATGGTGAATTTTCATTGTAGTGTGCTACTGCATCATTTGCCGCTCTTTCACATCCAACCTCATTTCTGGATACAAATTAAGTTGTGGACATTGTACACAATGATTTGGCTAATCCACTTAACTCATTAAATTGCACATATTTCCTCAATGAATTGTGGTAGATTAAAGACTA
>OZ026548.1:4381396-4408896 GCA_964020155.1 Chondrilla cf. caribensis
CTAGCCTTAACGTGTAACATTACTGCTAGCCTCAAACACTGAGTCGCTGAAATTCTGCCGAATAGACTGGGAAAGCCCCAACATAGTTTCATTTCCATTCTGCATTACCCCGTACTGCACCAAATGAAATCTGGGACACAATATCACATGATTCCCGTCGAAGAGTAAAAATGGCTGATCGAGTGGAGGCCAAGGTCGCTGCTATTATGCCATCTATGCTTCTATGCATGAATTTGCAGAATATCGCTATGCTGTCAACAAGATAGCTTCTATTCAATTTGGCATGCATGTTCTTTGTGAATTCGCATGCATGGGATTGCCAATATCACGGAAAGGACTTACTTCGCAAGTTCGCATGTGGAATTCGAAGATCATGGAACCTTCACTGGACGGTAGGTGTACGCAGGAGATCCAGTTATCTAGCGAATAACATAACACAATGTAAAGTTATGATCTCATTGCGTTGCTAGTGTCCTGTAGAGAACCTTGGTCACGAATGGAATTCATCTGAGAAGGTGAGAATTGACTTGGGAGGCCATATGAAGGAATAGTGTGTACACATCACGCGCATGACACCATGCCACGGTGGTGGTTGTTTATACACATTTGGGATGTGATGTCTGCCACTAAAGGCGCCACAGATAGATTACCAATACACTGTAAATGGCAAAATTGGTCCACAAACAACAGAAGCCGCTTAATTATGAAAGACTAGTATCAGCTGTGGCTTCTTATATCCATATTATTCAAACTGTTGTGAACCTTTATTGCACCATAGATGTAGATATGTGCCCATGATTGCACTATGCCATTGTTTGGACAGTCATGTGGACATCACAGAATCTAAGGTCATGTGTGTAGTTCTATCACATACAAACTACTTGTATCAGACCCTTAGCCACTGAATAACAGCCAGCCACAACCAGACCTTTCTGTCCTGTCAAAGAGATTCAGTTCGTGCAAGACTAACAGACCCTACCTCAGTGATGTTTACATACGTATATGTGTATTGTGATCTTTTCTTCTGTATTTAAAACCAGATGCAGGCCATAATCCAAATGCCACAAAATTTGGAATTCAGAGAGAAATAGATGCTCTTGATGCATGTGTTGGAAAGATATGAAATCAAAAAAGAGGATCACGTGAATCTGAACTACAAGTGTACTTTCATTTGAAGACTATAAAGTTAGTGATACTATTTATTTCATACACCAAATGTTAAATTGGGCAATCAACGATTTAATACAGATTGCACACAATCACGTTCACATGCATATGCATAAAAGGGGATCCTCTGTTGCTTATGCTGTAGTATCTTATCATTTGTCCGTTTTCGTGGCATCTTTAGTTTTCTCTGAGTGTTGCAATCTGATTCACCAGTTGATGTACTCAGCAATGTATGTACACTGCACTTGTTACTGTACAAGACACAAAATATTACACAATCTTTTGGTATATGTAGTACTAGGGAGATAGCCTGGTATAGCTTAGGGAGACTGCCCGGTGTAGTCTTAAAGAGACAGCCTGGTATAGCACAAGGACACAGCCTGGTGTGGCTTTAGGTAGGTAGTTTGGTATAGCCTTAGAGTAACACCCTGGTGTGGTATTAGTGAGACACTCTGGTGTAGTCTTAAGGAGACAACCTAGCATTGCCTTAAGGTATACGTATGGCCTTAGGGAAACAGCCTGGTGTAGCTCCAGGGAGACTGCCAAGTGTGGTTTAGAGAGACAGCCTGATGTGGTGTTAGAGAGATAATCCACTGTAGCTTAGTTGTGAATCAGTTATGTACATTATCCTAATTCCCTTCAGTACTTCTGTTACATTGTAGGTACCTGGGAACAAAAATCCCACAGAGTTCCACTAACAACCGAAAGTGTATCCAACAAATGTATTAACCTGTTACAGAATTTCATTTTGTCATTCATCAATATTATGTATTGTGATTTTGTGGTGTGCCTCTTCCTTTCTGTGGACTACTCACCACACATTCACGTTGCACTAGCGCATCCCACATCCGTTCAAAAGTACTTATGGTTATTATTATTTGTGCTTATACTGTACAACAATGTATATTCAAAATAAATAATAATAAATAATAATAAATAAACAATATATTTTTTAGGTTGTAAAAATCCACTGGCAGGTGTAGTTTGATGCTGATCTTGTAGTATTAGTTATGTTTGTAGAACTACCGATATCCATTTCACACCGGTACACACAGAGTTGACTCAGAGCAACTCCACCGACAAGAAACACCACAAACACACAACATGTCAAGATGCGGATGACAATAGTGCTGCATCCAAGCTTCACTGGGGGTGGTCTCTCCTGGTGACCATGGTAACCACTCACTACTAGACTGCTCTCCACTTCCTCTCTACTCCATATGTTGGAGTCCTGTACTGGATTACTGTCACCAGCCTGAATCAAAGGAGACTTCTCGTCAATAGGAGATTCCAGTTTGTCTTGTCCTGCTGCCATCCTTTGAGCTTTAGTAGCCTGCTTCTTCCAGCTTATTGTCAGAATAACAACACTGTAGATGAGAACTTGTACAAACTCCCCAGTTAACAGTCCCAACCAATAACCTAATGCACCGAGGTGTACAACCATAGCGAGAACACTTCCAAGTGGTACACCGATCATCCAGTAACTGGAAAAACTAGCAGCTGCTCCAGCAAACTGCGTTCCGCTGCCTCTTAACACCCCAGCTAAGTACCCCTGCAGGTTGTCAGTGATCAGTAGAGCAGCAGTGACATAGATGATGGGCCCCATGGCTTGCAGTACAGCAAGGTCTGAAGTGAAGATCATCGGAATGTAGTCCTTGAGTGACACGGTGAATACAACAACTAAGGTAATCCATGCAGCATCTATGACAAGACCAACGAAAGCAGCACGCTTTGCCTCCCTGGGACACCCTACACAAGTATAGAACATACACAAATTAGCTTCAGAATAGTGTTAACATTGCATAAAGTCAGACCTCTTCACAACAGCTATAGTCATGGTCTCTTTACAACATGTTTTTTAAGCACAGATGTATTCACATTCACAGTAACTGTATTGGTTCAAACTATAATTGGTTATAACGGCAGGTAAAGTTAGGAACTAAGGATGATGTTGTAAAGGGTTCAGTTGTGCCATGCAAGTAAACTGTGATTGTCCTTATATGTAGTGGTGCAGGACACAGACAGAGTGACAGTAATAACAGTATATGGACCGAACATTCACTGTAAGCACAAAACTTCACTCACCAGCTCCAAGTTCGTTTCCAACACGAACATTAACTGCAACTCCTAATGACACTGGGATCATGAAGATCACATACACATACGCCCCCAGCACTGCATGTATAGCCTGCTGGATCATCCCAATGAACCCAGTAATGTAGTATCCGATTTGAAAACTACCCAAGTCTACAATGACCATAAAAAATCCAGGTATGCCATATCGAGCAAACTGTCCCCAGTCCTTCAGACTCTCTCTACTCCATCCTCCCCAAGTCTTCACATGGAGCTTACGTACATAGATGATGACTAGAAGAGAAAAGAGCAAGGTATACCACGCTATGCCTACAGCTCCTGCTGCTCCACGAACACCCCAGTTTGCCACAAACAGGAACAAGTAGTGAGCTACTGCATTAACAATGTTAGCAAATATTCCAGTCAAAATGAAAGGATAAACAATGTTTTGTGCCTGAAGGTACTTTTGAAGGAGAGCGTACATGAACATAGCTGGTAAAGAAGCAGCTGATATATGTATGTACTGTACAGAGTACCTCACCACTTCAGGTGGTTGGTGGAGGAGATTCAGAATAGTCTCAGCATTGGACCAAATGCCCAAGACGAAAAATGCTATTAACAAGTGGACCATGAATGCCCTCTGGAGGTAGACACCAACTTTCTTGTAGTTCTTGGCTCCCCATGCTTGAGAGGCAAGTGTATCAAGACCTGAACCATAACCGAGGACAAACGATAAACCGGTACTGTTCACGATACTCTGAGCTAGAGCTACAGATTCCAGGATCGCGGAAGAGCTACCCACGTGACCACAAAACGCCAGAGATACGAAAAAAATAACTTGCTGACAGGCATACCCGAGAGCTGTAGGCCAGGCGAGCTGCAATATTCTTAGAAATTCTTTTAAGAACCAGTTTTTACGTAAGGACGACTTTGTGTCTGCCATTTTAGTTGTCAGTATAATAGGCGCCCAGGGCTTGAATAGGTGTAGTATGTCGTATGGAAGATCTATGATATTATGTGAAGCAGTGCTACATACCAATGGTATGTCCTAGCACCTTCTAGTGTGGTGCACTCAAATAATTATTGATTGATTGATTGATATACATATACATGTACATTGGTTTGCACTAACTGAATCAGGCATAGAGAAATATTTTCATTCAAGCGACAGTTGCTTTATAGCGAAAAATATAGAAAAGTGGTCAGAGGCCTGTAGAAGATCTTGGTATGTAACTTTACTTTTGAAAGACTCCATCAATAGTTCTACTGATCCAAATACACTCACTCTAGCTGGAAGACCTGATAGTGCGTATCATATTAATATTGGTAGATATGTGTGCATTTATATGTATTCATGACAACATAACTGTGAATGTGGTAACTTGTGGTATTTCACAGTATGCAGGTGTTAGGGTACACAAGTGACAGGTATATCTGTCAATATGCGTGTGTGTGTGTGTGTGTGTGTGTGTGTGTGTGTGTGTGTGTGTGTGTGTGTGTTTGTGTGTGTGTGTGCATGTGTGCGTGTGTGCGTGCATGGATGTGTGCGTGCGTGTGTGAACACAAACACACATTCTTGTAGTAAATAATTACTTTGCTAGTTTCCACCAATCAGAATTCTCAATAGAGAGATTTATTGTATGGAAGAAAGCAATCCACCAATTTATTTGATCATGAAGTCTGCATGATATTTATGGCATACCTTGCAGTCAAGGATAAAACTGCCAAACTGTTTAATTATACAGTATGTCTTATCAGATCCATATAGAGGTTGGAAAAATCCAGGTGTGGTGCCTCAACACTGCTACAGTATGTACTTTCCATGCACCACATACTTGGTCTGTTTCGCTGTATACTGGCCTAGTTCTGTAACATTTGGTGCCTATTTCCAGTACTCTCTTCACCGATGTATATGGTGAACCTAGAAGCAGTCACATTTTTCCAAGATGTCAGTTTAGTATACATATCACATTATATTGGTGTGTATATAGTGTTCATTGATTTTGCATACCAGAACAGAACATATTTATAGCTACGCTTACATTGGTGGACGGTTTCTTCCGTACAATGATCCTAAATTGAGAATTTGGATCAGTAACACTAACAACATCTAAGTATTACTCTATGAACTGTATTATACTTCCTTTTAGGTAAAACAATTGTATTGTTTCAACTCAAGTCATCATCAGATATCAATTACTGTCTGTGTCAGGCTGTCTACGTCTCCGAACTCCTTACAAGTGCAGACTCGGAAGGGATCCGGCCGTGACGCGTTTAGAACGCATACAAACGCGGAACACACTACGTCCCGTGTGATCACGTGTTGATAATGGGAGGCCCTTACATAATCCTCCAGTTAGGAGATATAGCAATACCAAATGTGAATCAGAATTCTTGGATGCACGGCACATGGCGTATTTTCCCTCAAATAGTACATTTGTGCGCGCATGTTCTCTCAGGTGACATTGTCTTCTGAGTTGGTTGATACGTCGAAGAAAATGGCCGCCCCGGAAGTTGCGTTACAGTGACGTCGTTGCCGGAGCCTATAAAAGGAACGTCCGCCGTCCCAAAAAGTCTTTGCGTCTTCGCCATTGTTGAAGAGCCATAGGGCTGTAAATATTTAAGTAGAAATCTAAACGGCAATGGAAAAGTTGTCTTTAAAACTGAATGTGAAGTCAACCAGAAATTATTTATGTGAAACATCTGTACTGGTATCAAAGAAACTGCTTCGAAATGTAACTCTGCTCATAATACCATATGCATGGTGTTTGGGATTGCCATTATTTTATCTAAGCATTTTCTGGGGATTTACATGGCAAACTAATGAGCAAGAAGATACCCTGCTAAAGGTAGCATACCCCGGTACCTATTCGACAGAAGATGCGCTATCCGACTCAGACATGGGCTATTTTCAGGGTAAGTGTGAAACAAGATTATGCACTGTTCATCTGTATGTGGTACTTTCGGAAATTGAATATTGCCCACAACGTTCCGAATGAATGCGTTGCTGTCCTTTATCTGCGGCAACTGACCGTGTGACGGTATCATGCGAATGAAAGTTTATGCACTGTTTATCTGCATGCGGTACTTTCGGAATTTGCATTTTTACACAACGTTCCGAACGAATGCGTTGCTGCCTGTATCTGCGGCAACTGACCGAATGGCGATAACATATGTGCGATCGCTACGGCATCATCCCCTCAGCTATCTACTACTCTGTCATGATGTAAAAGCGGAAGATCGGCGTCAAACCAACTACAGAAGACGGTGAATTAACACTCGCGTGCTATCTATAGTCCGGCACGTCGCGTCGCGATCGATGGCTCTTGAAGGCATACCGGTTTCAACCGCTTTTGTACTAGCCGAAACACCCCCGGAATATAGAGCACTGTGATTTTTGATTGAAATTAAGACGTCACTGATAGGATCGAACCCGTATATTTCTTCGTAGCGCCATCGTATCGTCTGCTACAACTTTGATGGGCGAGACCCGCTTCGTGGCATTTCTACCTGTACACGACGTTTGCGGTAACCTAACCGTAAATGTAACCGCAATTAATAATACAGTGGAACCTCTCTATAAGGGACACACTGGGACCAAGTAATTTGTCCTCTGTAGAGAGGTTGTCCACTATTCAGAGGTAAAAAATGTATTAGCACTATAGTAAAATCTATTTTTGGGGCCTAAGAAAGTGTCCTTTGTAGGGAGGTATTTTCTATGTTGTCCTTCATTGGGAGAGTGTCATGAAATTATAAAAAATAATGATTTATTAAGCATGAATCGAGTTCAAATTATACATTAATTCAATGAATCAGATTTAAGTGTTTCAAATATCTTTAGTAATAACTCTATCATAATGATGCTTGCAATTATAATAGTCTGACAACTTTAAGTTATATTATTATTTTTATACTGTGACAGTCACTTGTAGCTTAGTAGCATTTCTCATCATGTCATGAAATTATCAAAAAATAAATTAAATGTTTATTTGCATAATATTATGAGTATGGTACAATTCATGTTATTCAATTGTTGTTGTATCATGCTCACTAAGGATGAGAATCTGAAGCCGCAGTGCATGCCTTTGGATTGTTCGTTGTGTGTGTCAGGAGTGACTCCTATGGCCAACTGTGTGGCATTGATGTAGTATTCACCGGAATGGACGAGCTGATTTCCACATCAACTGATTATACCTCATCACATGTGTACGTATATACATACAATATGCATGACATTGTGTGGTCATCATTTCCCTTATTCATAGGCTTGAGATTGGTTTGATCATGAGTCTTTGTTCTTACCTCGTCAAATTTCTGATAGTGTTTTTAAGTATTACTATACATTTTGGTTATTATCTGATAACTGCAATGATCTATCCCTTACTCTTCATATTTTAGTCCACCTGTGTGGAATCAGCATCATTATAATTGTTATACTGAGAAAGTTTTGGAAGACTCTAAGTTTGAAGAGCAGCAAGCAAACAAGGGGACCAAATCCTTGGCAGGTAAGATTTGAAGTGCAAGATATGTATGTGTTCTCAAGGTACTTGTCAATGAATCCATCATGACATCAAGGATTCAAGGATCAACGATTCCGCTACTTGGGTTGTGGTTGTTCTTCTCACTGCCAAGAAAATCAATCAGCTAAAATTGATTCCATTGTGTTATCATACATGGGAATATCTTGCTTTCAATTCTGTATAACCACAAAAATCAAGAATGATGCAACACAGAGTATAATCAGTAGACAGTCTAGCTAACTTCAAAGCCGTTCCTCAAGGCCATTGAAAATGACATAATGTACAGTTCAAGGTAGAGTGGACATTACCTCATTCCTAGAAGCCCTGTAGTTAAATTTCCCAAAGACATATCTTTACACCATAAGGAAATATTGCAGGTTTTCTATGTACACATGCACTGTACTCACCTCCTTCTCCTTCAGACATAATCTGGTATTCTCACCTCTTAATTGAAACCTGACCTCTTACTTCTTGTGTGACCTATTATTGTGCTAATTGACCGCTGCAGTGCATAGTTAAGGCACTAATGATGTTGACATTGTGATAAATCACCCCATCTCTGGATCTGTGGTAAAACTACAGCTTGAAACTAAGTGACAATCATGGACTACTTCTTGGTAACCTGTCCACTTGAGCTAGGAGTTCCCCCTGCTAACAGAAATTAGGAAACACAAGCACCCAACTGCACAGCTGGTCCAGCTCCAATAATGTTACAGTATGGTAACCGTTGTACTGTAACATTAGTACAGTGATAATACTAGTAGTTTACTAAGTATCTTGAAGCAATCATTTTGAAATTTGTCTAAGAGTAAAGTTTATCAATCTATCATTGGGAGCACCAAAATGGGCAATCACACCAAAGTCCAGACATTTACATTGTCGGAATCATACAGGAGAATGCAATTTACGTGAAGTTCTACACCACGTGTACACTAATTATTTTGGTATACATCAAAGGCAGCGCTACAATAATAATATTAAATTTTACATGATCTATTATCACATGTGAAATAAACGCCCATCCGTGAACAAATAAGCGCCTTCTCGTTGGACTTTGTCAGTCCATAGACACTATGTAGTGTCTATGGTCAGTCCATGGTCTGTGGTGTAACCGTGCAGCCGCGGTCATCTGATTGCATCGGCCATTTTGGGTCAACTGTAGAATACGATCACGATTGACGCCCGTATGTAACAGTTGTGATTTGGTTTTAGGGTTAGGGTTGGTTTATGGTTTAGTTTATTAAGCGCCCGGGGCTGTGATCGTATTCTACAGTTGATCCGTCGAGAAATGACACGACAAGGAAACTGGACGTTCCCGTTCCGAGTTGGGTGCCGTAGGGAACTAGGTGTCTTCGCCTACATTTTTAAAAAATGCGATACTCTTAACATACGAATACGATTGTAGAGCCTGCTCTAAACCTGGGTCGAAGGAAATGACAAATTGACGACGAAGATGATCGACTCTGCAGTCTCCTAGCTAGGTGGTGAATTGCGCAGACACCGTAGACAAGTTCTTTTAAATTCTTGGAACCATTGGAGTCTAAACCGTTTGGTCTGACACGATCGCGAAGGAAATGACTCGCCCGAAGGAAGTAAATTCGTTCTATCTGTGTTTCGAAGAAATCAGAGTCAAATCTACTGTACTGATGTCCGTGGTCAGTAGTTTGAATTCATTCTCAGATATTTTGCTCTTAGCGTATTTCGATCCAATTTCGATTTTTAAGAAGCTTAGATACTGAATGAGCTGGTCCCAGTTACTTGAAGCATATGCTTGAAGTGAGGAAACTGCACACCGTATTATTCAAAACCATACATCACAACTCACCATGAAAGACAGCAAAGAGGACCACAAAACTTTGAGATGACGTTTCCATCAAATCTGATTCGAGTGTACGTACATTACATGTGAGTACAATCAGTCTCGGTATCTCAAGGTAGATGGATGCAGCCTATTTTGTAAGCTGAGCTACATAGCTACATTTCAAAATTAGCCACCAGACAATCATCCTTCAGATCTGCAGAGGTAGTGTGTTATTTTCGCCTTTCGATGATACCTCATTATAGCAAGACTATCCACATACATGGATATAATTCACAGCTATAGCTACCTCATTGACAACTACTACATCCTATGCTTGAGGAAGGAAGTTTATATAGTTAGGTGTATAGCTGAATTTTGGTAATGTCATAGTGATATCATAGGAGCCATGAGGTTATCAGGACCTGATCATGCAGTGATCATGTGTGGCTCTTATCTGCCAAATCTGAGACTGAATAGACCAGTCTAAACATAAGAGTATACAGAGGGCAAGGAAGCCTAATTGTAACACAAATTCAATGAAACTGGATCAGACCTATGTTCTCTTGTTCCTGGTAGCTGACAATTGTCTTGTTACAGTTATCCGTTGTCAAAAGTCCGTACCACATGCAGCTGTTCCCCTGATTGGAGACGATCAATGTGGTTTACTGATGGCATCTTGGATGATCCCATTACTTCTTGATTTCAACCTGGGTTGGTAGATGTGATTCCGGTGATTTGACACGATATCATTACAGCACCAGCTTATTGCAAGCTTAAAGAGCCAGTCACATGGTGTTTAAAGTTGCACAGTGGTGTTTGAAGTTGCACAGTGGTGTTTGAAGTTGCACAGTGATGTTTGAAGTTGCACAGTGATGTTTGAAGTTGCACAGTGGTGTTTGAAGTTGCACAGTGGTGTTTGAAGTTGCACAGTGGTGTTTGAAGTTGCCGTTCTTGCTTTAAACAAGAGAAGAAATTTGCTTCTAAAATTATCAATAATAATCACTATTCCATACATGTGTCATCATGATGTATAATTATGTAGTCCTACATATGTAGTGCCTATAGCATAGTATCCCACAGAGCTGAAGGCTAACTCAGTCTACATACCACGGTACTGTAACATTATTTGGGATGAACCAGCTGTACAGTTGGTCACTTATGCTTCCTAATTCGCCACAAGATCGAGACTAATTCATTTATACGATTAACTGGCTAATACCTCAGGTAATTGGTGTCGATTTCACTTCTTTGGTGACTTCCTTACTTGGTGATGTGGATTGAACCATGACAGTTCATTTTGCAGCTCAGCTGTGCCATGTCATGCCAGCAGTGTGTTAGCCTTAAGAAGCACGTCTCACAGATAACCACGAATTCTGAACATGCTAATTACCATGACAACATAAGTGCACCTACACTGGTCACATGTACCTCGATTAAAGAGGTGAAGTCTAACTCCAAACACTCTTGTACACTACGTAAATCAAACCTAACATGACGATTTCACTGTTGCAGTAACAGCACTTTTTCTCTACTTTCTGTAGCTTGCTCTAGTCAGGTGTATTCCTGCTAGAAGTTTGTCACGGGCAGTAGGATGGACCAATCAGGTTGAGCTACCGCAGTGGATGATGGTCCCTCTACTGTGGCTGTATGTGAAGACATTCGGGTGCGACATGCAAGAAGCAGAAGTAGAGGACGTGCGACACTATCGCTCCATTGGACAACTGTTTCAACGTAGGCTGAAGCCAACTGCACGTGTTATCGACTTCAAACAACCCTTGGTAGGTATATTATATGATGTGACGTATGTACATCTGGTGACACCCATATCATAGACTCTCTATACTACTCTAGAACTGTATACCAATAAGATGATCTAATCTAAACCCAAGACCTTACAAATCTGGTATCACTTCGATAAACCTGCATGATGTAGGTATATACATAGTTTCAAGTCTTAGATTTAGTGAACACTTAGAAGAAATCATGTTAATAATGAATTGAAGTTTACAAGTGTCATTGATTTCCCGTACATACAGGTCTCTCCCTGCGATGGCACTGTTCTCCACCTTGGTGAGGTCACTGATGGTCTCTTGGAACAAATCAAGGGAGTGGATTTCTCTTTGGAGGGATTTCTTGGAGAAGACGTAGTGAGTGAGATGAGATCGTCATGTCCAGAGAAGAATGGAGAGAAGAGGCTTTGTTTCATAACTCTCTACCTTTCTCCTGGAGACTACCACCACTTTCACTCTCCAACTAACTGGAAGGCACACTTGAGGAGGCATTTCCCAGGTCAGCAGCTGTACAGTGTCTTTCATTAACTGTGTGTACATTGTGTATTTGCTGCTGACATCTACTGAAAACATTAGATAGCAAATTTGCTAATTCTGCTTTTATGTGTATTATTGGAACCACTTCAGCACATCTTTCAGTTCTGTTTATATGCTCCATTTTGAGTGATGTTATGTGTAGCTGCACCTAAAAATTTATTGGTGCCTATTTTCTGTAGGACAACTGCTGCCGGTCGCTCCTTGGGCTGTGAGGATGTTTGGTGGACTCTTCAGTGTAAACGAGCGAGTAGCATTAGTTGGAGATTGGGAACATGGGTGTTTCACATTTACTGCTGTTGGAGCTTTCAATGTTGGATCCATTTATTTAGACAGTGATAAGGTGTGTGTGTGTGTGTGTGTGTGTGTGTGTGTGTGTGTGTGTGTGTGTGTGTGTGTGTGTGTGTGTGTGCCTATTTATTGTTTCATGCATTTATTCACCTATTTATATGCCACATACGTACAATTTTCAATGCTCAGTTTTCAATTATCTTGTGTTTTAATAGGATCTCGTAATTGACAAAACAGAAAAGCTCGAATTGGGTGAATTTAAGGATCAGAGCCTACTCCAAGTTAATCCTGGTGGGATTGACATGGGAAAGGGGGACCACATTGGTGGATTCAACCTTGGATCGACAATTGTGCTGATATTTGAGGCTCCAGAGGAGTTTGAATTCACCACTCAACCAGGCCAAAAGGTCCAATTTGGTCAAACCATAGGTTGTATGAGTTCCAGTGGGAACCGTTCTTTGTTGTAACTAATTAATTCATTCAATCCAATTGTTTCATTGTTGAATTTACGTTGTTGTCATCGTTCACAAAGCACTGCACAATACTTTAGTGTTTATTTTTTGACAAATGGATTCTTACAAGTATCCCTTTATGGCCCTTTAGTTTGTCAAATTCAAATTTCAATAATACGTTTTCATTTTTTTCAAATCATTATTATTATTGCAATTATTGTTATTGCAGTATTATTATTATTATGTTCATTGTACACTTGTTGTTGTTGTTGTTGTTGTTGTTGTTGTTGTTGTTAAGGACTATTATTAATAGTAATGTTATTATTATCATTCTTATTCTTTGTAATGAAATTGTCAAGTTTACGTGATGTCTGAGAAACAAATACTCTACATGTCTACTTTCTGCATCACTTATGGTACTGGTCCCTCATTCACCTCATGCTAAGCAGCGATGTAGTGTACATCCCTGCTACATACATATATGATGTGCATTTGCTTGCTCATCATTATGGGCAAGTAAACACATATAACACACATGTACATACACACATGCATGTACGCACACACATGTACACGTACTGTATATAAACGCACATTTCAGTATCAATGCTGTTGGAAATATTATTGAGTCATGCGGCTAGTACAGGTCATTTCATCATTCCATAATAATACATATCGAAAGTGCAATTGAATACACGCAAACGCCCATGTGTTCTCGAAGTCAGTATCGAGGATTGGTTTGCGCTCTTGCAAATGGCCACCGTTCGCTGCTTCGCTAGCACTACTCGTCATTTCTGTAGTCAGCATGGAAAAAGAGGTTCCAGCGGTAGAAGTTTCTTCGGAATACGTTGGTTTCACATCCCCGTATCAGTTGGAATAGGCGTAATAGCTTTTGTACAGATTAGGAGAAAGTGGAAGGATCAAAGAAGTAAACAGGAAAGGAAATATGGACCTATTCCTTGGCAGGTACGTAATTAGCAATATGAACGTGTGTCTGCATGATGTGTATCGTGCATGTGTTTATACGGACCACCATACCAACACATAAGTGCGCACACACACACGTACACACACACACACACACACACACACACACACACACGCACGCATACATATGTACTGTACTGTATGTACTGTACACACACAATACACAATACATAATATTTTTATGCGCACACACACACGCACACACATACACACGCACACACGCGCACACACACACACACACACACACACACACATACGCACGCACACACACACATGCACACACACACACACACACACACACACACACACACACACACACACACACACACACACACACACACATACACACACACATGCGCACACACGCACACACACACACACACACACACACACACACACACACACACACACACACACACACACACACACACACACACACACACATACACACACACACACACACACACACACACACACACATACACACACACATGCGCACACACGCACACACACACACACACACACACACACACACACACACACACACACACACACACACACACACACACACACACACACACACACACTTGTGTGTTTTCAGTATCAATGCTATTGGAATGTAGATTCGGACTGGTCTTTCCTTGATGGATGCACCAAATAGTGTTCATTCAAAACATTTCTACTGCAAAAACTGGTAGCACCATGCAATTGAACCTTGATAATTCAAAATAGCTACTTCAGATTATGTGGTCCTTTTTGATGGTGAAAGGTGACCACTGTGTCACTGTGTGTGGTTGGATTATACTGAACGGCAAATTATAGAGATGTCGGGAGGCCCTACTCTGCTATCTTTGTTTCCATAGGTGGCACTGATCAAGCATCTCCCAGCTAGGGGTATGTCCAGGATGATGGGACGGGTTAGCCAGGCAGAGCTCCCGCAGTGGATGATGGTCCCTGTACTGAGGCTGTATGTGAAGACCTTCGGGTGTGACATGAACGAAGCGGAAGTGGAGGACGTGCGGCAGTATCACACATTCAGACAGCTTTTTTGTCGAAGATTGAAGAGTGGCAGTCGTACCATTCATCCAGAGCATCCTTTGGTCAGTTCATGTGATTTGTAACACTTAAACAAATCTCAACAAAGCTAAAATGATAGTATGTAGAAGTGGTGAGTGGTTCCAGTATCACAATTGTCGGACTCTGTGGAGCTGGGCCTCTCGCTTGGTGTATGTCCCAAACATACATACATGAGAGGTACTGTAATTGTTTGATTTGAGTCTCTCTAATTTGAGTGGACATGATCTTCTGTGCTTGAGCTCATACATTTGAACCTCCATAGTCCAGCCCTTTCACTATAACAATGTTTTCTTTACTATAATATATAATGTATGTGTGTTATATTATGTTTGCATGTGTGTATCATGTTTGTTTGTGTTTATTGTGTTATTTCAAAGTGTGTTCATTGATTTCCCATACACGTAGGTCTCTCCCTGCGATGGCACTGTTCTCCACCTTGGTGAGGTCACTGATGGTCTCTTGGAACAAATCAAGGGGGTGGATTTCTCCTTGGAGGGATTTCTTGGGGAAGACGTAGTGAGTGAGATGAGATCGTCATGTCCAGAGAAGAATGGAGAGAAGAGGCTTTGTTTCATAACTCTCTACCTTTCTCCTGGAGACTACCACCACTTCCACTCTCCAACTAACTGGAAGGCACACTTGAGGAGGCATTTCCCAGGTCAGCAGCTGTAATTTACAAAATGCTCATGTAAAGCATATGTATATTATAGTGTGTGTTGTATGTGTACAGTAAACATGGTATGTACTGTATGTGTTTGCCAAATATAAGCACGGGATTCGAGTTCTCATTTTTTAATCTACTCTATTCTAATGTGTGTAATTATCCAAATCCTTAAACAATACACACTATACATATGCTTTACACATGTATGTACATATGTATGCCCATATTCTTGCTATATTAGTCACGTGTATTATGTCATTAGTGTGCCTACTTTCTGTAGGACAACTGCTGCCGGTCGCTCCTTGGGCTGTGAGGATGTTTGGTGGACTCTTTAGTGTAAACGAGCGAGTAGCATTAGTTGGAGATTGGGAACATGGGTGTTTCACATTTACTGCTGTTGGAGCTTTCAATGTTGGATCCATAGATTTTGACATTGATAAGGTGTGTGTGTGTGTGTGTGTGTGTGTGTGTGTGTGTGTGTGTGTGTGTGTGTGTGTGTGTGTGTGTGTGTGGTGTGCTGTGTGTGTGTGTGTGTGTATGTGCATGTGTGTGTGTGTGTGTGTGTGTGTGTGTGTGTGTGTGTGTGTGTGTGTGTGTGTGTGTGTGTGTGTGTGTGTACATGTGTGCGTGTGTGTACGTGTGTGTGCATGTGCACTTGTGCATGTGTGTGTGTGTGTGCATTTTGTTTGTATAGTTATTTTGTTGAAATGTAGAGTTTTTGTTTTTGCTGTTAGGATCTACAAACCAATTCCAAACACAAAAAGCTCAAATTGGGTGAATTTCAAGATAGAAAACTTCAACTCCAAATTAATCCTGGTGGGATTGACATGGGAAAGGGGGACCACATTGGTGGATTCAACCTTGGATCGACAATTGTGCTGATATTTGAGGCTCCTAAGGAGTTTGAATTCACCACTCAACCAAATCAAAAGGTCAAAATTGGTCAGACAATAGGTTGTTGTTCTAGTGTACATGAGACTCCAGTTTGATAATTTCAACATTTTATATTTCTGATATATTTCAGGAGTCATAAATTGCATCCATAGTTACCAAAAATATATTATTTATTGTTTGTTGTATATGCGTACAATTACGTATAATAATAAAGTTCAAGATCATGAAACAGAAGTAGCATGAAAATGAATATACAAGAATTAATGGAATACCGTAATATCTATACTTGAATGATTCGCATTCATTTGCAATTGATTATTAATAATATTATTATTATAATGTACAACAATGATCCAATGAACATAATAATAACATGCAGGATATGTGGCCAATATTGTCTGCCACTCAAAAGGTCTAATTAATGCAAATAATAAATCTACTATTCATGTACACGCAGTGGGATGCATAATAATAATATGATGTCACATTCACTAGGGCAGAAGAGATATATATACCTGTACCTCAACCTTTTGGGCATGCATATGTACATGCATGTTAGAACCACTTCAACATGTGCAGGGGATGGAAGTTTTGAATTATGTATGTATTTATACAGCAAACTCTCGTTAATCCACCACTGCTTTATCTGCCAAACCTTTAATCCACCACAATTTCCCAATACCATATTATAGTGTACAAGTACCAATGAATATCCAGTTGATGAGCTAAACTCGTTAATCCACCAAATTCTTTGAAAACAAAATTGTGGTAGATTAACAGGTATTCACTGTATAGTGCGAGTATAATTATTATTATCAGACCTAGGTATTTAAATTTGTGTTCTGCTGTGTATTAAAATGCTACATACAATGTACAACAATGTACATACCTATACACAAGGCTGCAATATTAGTACTAATTTTGTATGATACGTAATTTCATGCAGTCATGATCAGTTGTGGTATTATTAGCAATGAAATAATACACAGGCATGTATATATGTAGGAGGGTGGTGTTATTAATCTTGGACGAGGTTGACCTCATTAATTCAGGCCCGGCGCGTTCACAATTCCACAGGACCACACCACTCGTGCATACTCCTATAGTCTCACTCTGCACACCTCATCCCTGATATATAGGTATACTTATGTTGCTAAATGTTTAGCATATTATATACTTCTCAATAAAAGAGATCATGCAGTACACGGTACACACAATCTCGCCATCAATACTTTTTAGAAATAATCATTTATTGTGATTTATATGAAGTATATTATGATTATTACAGAAATTAAACATTAATACTGTATTACTCGTTTTTGACTTTTTTTCCAAATGTGAACAGTCTTTGAAATAAGCTTCTTTTACTGCTGTTGGTTTCCATGGGAACGAGAACTCTTGTTGTTAAATTGTGCAGCGAACCGAATGCTATGGCAACCACAGTGCTGACGAAGCATATGACGTTGAACATCATGCTGAAGTCGGGAGTGGGAAGCTGGACCAGGAGGGGCTCTGTGAAGAGGTGGAGGAGGTGACCGGACCTGGGGGAGAGGGATAGGAGGTGTGAACACAGAAACAGATTGAGGTGATGGCGAACAGAATCTTCCACAAGTATTTCTCTACACAGGTACACATAAACATGCACACACAGAGAGAGAGATAAACAAATATGTACGCACACAAACATTAAACATGCAAACACAAACATACAAACACACACACACACACACACACACACAAGTAGACATGAACACACATGCGCATGCACATACACAGACACACACACACATGCCCATGCACACACACAGACACACACACACACACACACACACACACACACACACACACACACACACACACACACACACACACACACACACACACACACACACACACACACACACACACACACACACACACACACCAACCCCCTCTCCATAAACTTACCTATCTAAGACTTGTGGGAGCATTTGATCAACAGGTATTGTACAGTTGTCACAAGTATCCAGAACAGCTGTAACAACTGCAGAGCTGTAAGGAAATCAGATCAAGTACATAATAACATCACCAATAATCCACTTATGGTGAATACAACACATGTAAAACATGTGTATTGTACATATATCACAGTCGACCATACCAAGTATGTATGTATGTATGTACGTCTCTCTATATGGTAGCATTCCATATCAGTAAATTCATCAGATACATACTAAATGAAGGCTGAGATCGGGCTAACTTGTAGCAGGACTAGCACTGGGCTACATACATAGAGAAACTGTACTTTGCGTGCATATGTACACATAATGTAACACACACGCACGCATGTACGCACACACGCACGCACAAAACACACACACACACACATACACACACACACACACCAAAACACTTTCCTCAGTTCTACAGCAGTATGGGTACATACGATTCATACTTAACGTACACTCATATGTGCCACTCACTGTATCTGACATGTATGCATGTGTCAAAACTGGGACTGTTACTTCAACAGTATGGGTATGTATATGTACACATACACATACATACTGTACATACATGATACATTGTTATATATTATGTATGTAAAAGTATCTATGTGTGTACATGTAGAGGTATGCATGAGTATGTACGTATGTGAGTACTTACGTATATATCCACACATACGTAAAGGTATTGGCTTGTATACTACGTATGAACATACATTCTATCTGTCTACACTAACACGATACGACAATGTCATACTTGACGTAGAACCCGTGATGGGCATCAGGAGGATGCTCGTTCCATCTCAGAAAGGCTCTGTCGAACTCCACACTCAGCGTCGTGGTGGAATGAGGGGGAAGGTGGAGGAGGAGCTCCAACGTGTGGGACCTCTCCCTGTCCTTTGCCGGGACGTAGCGTTGGTGAAGAACTGAACAAACAAGAACACATCCCACAAATACACACCCATCGCGGTCAGTATGAACAGGAATTCAAGGTTTGCCCCACATGGTATGTGGACCCCACATGTACCATACATACGTAGTATGCACCCACAGATATGTACACGGATATGTATGTCTGTATGCACATACATGAGGTCACCTACAATATACACACCTGCAATTGTACACAACATCTATGTGTATACAAAACATAATTAGGTAACATCAAATACATATAGTGTGCATACACACATACGTACATATGTACTATGTTTGCAGTTGTACACAACATCAACACATGTCAAATGTACTGTACATGATATGTACAGGCTACCTATGTACATGCATGTGTATATGTACACATCACATAGCAGAATCTCCATAATCGGATACTCCTTTAATCCAACATCCGCATTAATGTGACAACATTCTGGAACACGGCCTTCATTATAGACTTTACCATACAAATCTCCATACCTGACGACCCTTGTAATCTGACATGTTATTTGCTGCCCAAAGTGTGTGGGATGAACTGTAGGTGCACTGATGCTTACTGTGGTCAGGTCTCTCCGTTGAGCTGCCTTTCTCGTCCACAACCGTGGTCCGCAATGTGTGGAAGTACAGCCTCAGGAACCAAGGCACCATGTCCATGTACGTGACCCGCAGCGGTCTGGTGTGGTGGTTGTGGAGCTGCACCTCTAGTCCCCCCCACTCCTGACCACTACCTGGATATACAGTGAATACTTGTTAATCTGCTGCAATTAATTAATCTGCTTTTGGATAAATATTGTGGGGTGTGGTTAATTAAATGGATATAAACTACTGATTGTCATTATATTGGTACTGGGAAATCATGGCAGATGAAAAGGTTTGCTATCTACGGATTAACAAGAATCCACTGTACACACATACATTCGTATCAACATGTGTGTACATATACACTATATACAGGTGTACATACATACACATGCAATGTACACTGTATGTACATATGTACAGTAGCTGTAGTGCACGTACATACGTAGGTGCATATCGTACATATAAGTGTTTAGTATACACTGTTCCACACATACACCCACAAACTCTCTCACATGTGAATATATTGTACATACACACATGCTTACATATGCTCTTACATATGTACAGACTCTCAGTATAGATCCTAGGAATTACTGTAGGCACGCATGCACACACTCTATAACAAGACATCCAGCACATCATCCTTGCATCAAACTGCTCCTACTGGTCAACTACAACACATACTCACCGGTGATGTATCGATGAGCCCACAGTGGTGGGGAGTGGTGGAGACCCTTAATGGTGGAGTCCTCTCTCCTGGCAATGACAGTCAGACCATCTAATGCAGAGATCACATGATGATCACATGATGATCACCATATTCACATGATACGGATCACACAATCCGACTACAGAGAATTCTCGTTAATTCTCCACCACTTTATCCTCCAAACCTTATAATCCACCACAATTTCCCAGTACACCAATATAACATACAAGTACTAATGAATATCCAGTTAATCCACTGAACTCATAAATCACCATAATTTTGGAAAAAAAATTGTGGCGGATTAACGAGAATTCACTGTACATTTGATACACACATATATCACGACTAATGCCTGTAGCATGGAAATACGTATAGCGAGTTTGGTTTATAATATCATATACTAGATATCATTAAAAAATTAATACTAGAAATATAGGTCCTCCACTCTTCATAGACGCACACATGATATGAACTCGTAGCAAATCTCACCTTTGAAGTCATTCAGTTGGTAAATTGCCCATTTGGAATCAGTAGTGAGAGAGGAAGGTATTTCAGACAACTCCACACTTTCCTATTGCAGCAGTCAACATTCATAGATGATACCACTCAACTGAGATGAAATATTGCCTGTGACAAATACTATTGAGTTTGGATAAATGAGGCCTCTGGAGTCACTGAGACAAATTCCTTTTATGAGAAATTCCACTTATCAAAGATTGATACATTATTCTTAAATAAAAGATTGTTGAGATGAACATGTGAAAGTTGTTAGACATGTTGGTTGTATTTCTTAGTTGTAGGACTATTGTTAACATGTCTATAGTGATATTCAAACAATTCCTTTCACAAATTAATCATTCGTGCAACGTTTCACCCATCACGGGCTTCTTCAGGCACAAAACTCAAATCATTGGCTACATCTAATAGTTACCCATTGGCCAATAAATGACCATAACAAGTGGTAACTATTAGGTGTAGCCAATGATTTGAAGAAGAAGCCCGTGATGGGTGAAACGTTGCACGAATGATTAATTTGTGAAAGGAGTTGTTTGAATAACGATATAGACATATTAAACAATAGTCCTACAACTATAAAGAAATTGTTGAGATGAGTATAACCATTCAACTCATTAAGGAATTTGAGCTAGTAAAGTTTGAATTAGTGGCCTGCTGTACCCCTAGTGTACACAGATGGGCCTGCTGTACCCCTGGTGTACACAGATGGGCCTGCTGTACCCCTGGTGTACACAGATGGGCCTGCTGTACCCCTGGTGTACACAGATGGGCCTGCTGTACCCCTGGTATACACAGATGGGCCTGCTGTACCCCTGGTATACACAGATGGGCCTGCTGTATCCCTGGTGTACACAGATGGGCCTGCTGTACCCCTGGTGTACACAGATGGGCCTCCTGTACCCCTGGTGTACACAGATGGGCCTGCTGTACCCCTGGTGTACACAGATGGGCCTCCTGTACCCCTGGTGTACACAGATGGGCCTGCTGTATCCCTGGTGCACACAGATAGGCCTACTGTACCCCTGGTGCACACAGATGGGCCTCCTGTACCCCTGGTGTACACAGATGGGCCTGCTGTATCCCTGGTGTACACAGATGGGCCTGCTGTACCCCTGGTGCACACAGATGGGCCTGCTGTACCCCTGGTGTACACAGATGGGCCTGCTGTACCACTGGTGCACACAGATGGGCCTGCTGTACCCCTGGTGTACACAGATGGGCCTGCTGTATCCCTGGTGCACACAGATGGGCCTGCTGTACCCCTGGTGCACACAGATGGGCCTGCTGTACCACTGGTGCACACAGATGGGCCTGCTGTACCCCTGGTGTACACAGATGGGCCTGCTGTACCCCTGGTGTACACAGATGGGCCTGCTGTGCCCCTGGTGTACACAGATGGGCCTGCTGTACCCCTGGTGTACACAGATGGGCCTACTGTACCCCTGGTGTACACAGATGGGCCTACTGTACCCCTGGTGTACACAGGTCAGCACGCTATACAGGACCTGCCTTGTGTATCCAGACAGTGCTTTGTTCAGCAATGGGACATGATGAGACTACGCTCGTACCAAATACGTCTAGAAAACTCCATTCTGAAGAAAGACAGACAACACAAAACCATCAACTGGAGCCTGTCACAAATGGCATTACCAGCAAAAAAAAATTTCCAAACAATCAAAAAGTGGATACTAATAGACGTTGTTGGAAACAATAATATATTCTGACTACAGCCAATGTACCCTTGTATATGAAGCAGTTTCTAGACAAAGGGTGTACACTTACTCTGCACATCTTGAGGCTCGGTTACAGACAAGAGAGACAACTCCAGTGAAATGAATACTTCATCACAATTTGCATTCTGTATTAACCAAAAGCAGAGATTTATATGCACATTATCAACTGAACATATGTGTACAATATAATGATAATGTCAAGTGCATGTGTTTTTGCATGAGTGTGAGCTATACACGTGTGTGTGTGTGTGTGTGTGTGTGTGTGTGTGCGTGCGTGCGTGCGTGCGTGCGTGCGTGCGTGCGTGTGTGTGTGACCTGTACATGTGTGTGTGTGTGTGCGCACGCGTGTGTGTACATGTATGTATGCGTGCACATAAGCAGATGTGCATGTGAGCACACATATTACTGAATATAGCAGTCTCCCCTATAAGTCTAGGTATGCAAGTGAAATGATGCGCACAAGTACATGAAGTACTTGTTGCTTCATGTCAAATTAACTCACAGAGCATTCTGGATAGTAGTCCAACCCAAGGGAATGGTAGTGGGAGTTGTAGATCTTCTTTACAGAGAACAACTGTGCCAGACCAGCCTATAAGGGGCAGAACAGAGAAACGAGAGAAGTGGTTAAGGTGTATGAGTGTGGTAAGTGAAGTGAGAGCAATGAGTGTGGTGTGTGTGATGAGTGTGATGAGGTGAGACTGTGTTATTCTATATGTTGCATAAGAACCAAACAAGCTGCAATATGCATACGAACACCAGTCCAGTAGTTCATATCTACAGTACAAGCATGTGCATACATGTGGATACATACAAAGGAGCCTGCTTTCCCTCCAATACATGCAGTATCAGAAAGAAAGTTTATTGAGTACATTGTGTAGCAAGTTATGGGGAAATGAACCAAACACAATACACTTAATTTTGGAGAAAGTAGACGTCAAAATCCAAACAACCAAGGGCTCCACCTAACAACTAAGGGTTCCACCTAATAACCAAGGGTTCCACCTAACAACTAAGGGTTCCACCTAATAACCAAGGGTTCCACCTAACAACTAAGGGTTCCACCTAACAACTAAGTGGTCCCTCTAACAACCAAGGGTTCCACCTAACAACTAAGGATTCTACCTAACAACTAAGGGTTCTACCTAACAACTAAGGGTTCTACCTAACAACTAAGAGGTCCCTCTAACAACCAAGGGGTCAACCTAACAACTAAGGATTCTACCTAACAACTAAGGGTTCTACCTAACAACTAAGGGTTCTACCCAAGAACTAAGGGTTCCACCTCACAACTAAGAGGTACCTCTAACAACCAAGGGGTCAACCTAACAATCAAGGGCTCTCCATACCTTATCGTCACAAGGCAGCAGTTTCTTCCATGGTGTGAAATTCTCTGTACATACTGTTTCCCTTGGCAGGGCTGCATAACGAACTCTGTCATCGGTCAAATTACCTTCACAGCAAAGAATTAGGACAGTGATGGAAATACGGACGTTGATGGATGGATGGACAGTAATAGATGAACGTATGGATGGTGATGGATGGATGGATAAATGGTGATGGAGGAATGGATAGTGATGCAAGCATTGATGATCATAGATAAATGGATGGTGATGGATAGATGGATTGGGATCCAGTTGAACTAACCCAGCAGAGCACCCAGGGGCCGAAATGCTGCAGTGGGTTTGAAAGTTGAGGTTGGATTGATGAAATTGAGAGAGGCACAAATGAGACCCGATAGCGCATTGGCTAGGCCGTTCCACTGTTCATCAGTACTACAGGACAGACAGGAATCGAGTGAAAACACCATACCTCGAACCAACGAAAAACAGCATACATGTTAGTATGAGCAAATTGGTGCTGGTATATTAGTATACACATGTCGGTACACGTATATAAATATTTGCATGTTGGTGTATGCATGTTAGTGCATGTACAGCACATATGTGGGTGTTAGTGCATGTGTATTAGTATGCATGTGTAGGTGCATGCGCAGTATCGTACAGATAAAAACCACACTATAATGGCTGTGTGTCCAAACAGCATATCCATATGTACATCACATACGTATAACAAAACACTGCACGTTCATATCAGCATGACATGTGCATAGGTACCATCTATAAGATTCTTCCGGTAAATATATACAGTACACACATGTAGTCTGTTGAATATGTACATAGTTATGCATGTTGCCTGCATGCATACATGAACATGTATGTCTGCCGTCACCTACTTTGTTCCCGGCATGAACCAAGCCCACAATTCGGCTCCAACTGGGCGGGGTCGAGGGGAATACCCCCAGGTTGTTGTTCTCCACTGTCCCTGCGCGAGGCTCACGTGTACTTCCTGGACGTCATAGCGGGAGATGATCTGACCAAGAGACTTCGGGAACATGCCGTAGTGTCGGACTGGAGGTAGAAATGATAGTGGAGGTAGAGTGGTGAGGGTTATACGATAGTGGAGGTAGACTGGTGAGGGTTACACGATAGTGGAGATGGACTATTTCGGAATTCTTCAAGTTAACAAAATAAACATTTAGAGGTTCAAATAATAACCACAGGAGAACCTCTATAATCCAACATCCACTATAATCCAAGATCCTCCATAATCAAATATACTCTTCAATCCAGCATAATTATTATTACAATTTGTCATCCTCTATAATCCAACACCCTCCGTATTCCAAGATCCACTGCTACAAACTCTACTATAAAAACCTGTATAATCTGACCATAGACCCTTCTTAAGGTCTATGATCTGACAACCCTCATAGTCTGACATGAACTTGTTGTCCAAAGTGTGTTGGATCATCGCGGCTCTGCCATCAAGGTATGTGTGCTCTCTATTGGGTATGCACTGAATCATCTGAAATTAATCTTGGCATTTCTTGTTACTTTGACAATTGTTTACCATAATTCATCATCAATTCCCAGCCAACAGCAATGTCAGTCCATTCCACAGAAAAATAAATGCACTACTGATAGTGATAGTCAGTACTTCTGATAAGAAGCAAGGTTAGTGTGCCCTTCAAGGTACTTAATAATCTTAAGCAAGTTGGGCTACACTGTACAGAAATAGTCAACAGTGACATGAGTCTGTATCAATAACTCTACCAAGGCTATCAACTTCAAGGAAACCCATTCTGCCCTATTGGAGTCAAATCACTTCAACCAAATACAAAACATGTACACACGAGAGTAGTTGTTTGCATACATAACTCCCGATACCTGATGCTTGTGCTTGGAGATCTTCGGGTCTGATATTCCAGGTCGTTTTAAATCGAAAAAACGACATTACCTTACCATCCGGAAGTTGTCTCATGAAAAGGTTTTCTCTATATGTCTGGCTCTCAGGGAGTTTACTTGCTGCGCAATAAGGCCAACCAGACACGTGTAGTAGCAAAGCGAAAGCGAGCCGGATCTTGGCAGCCATTTTGGTATGAAATAAGGGGCTTTCCCGCCACACGTTATCGTTCGACCTTATTATTAATGCTCACCACAGTTTGAGTAATAGATCCTCTACACGTACTACGTATAATTATGTATATACTGTTTATTATGTCCTATGTGTCATATATATATAGAGGATCCAAGGTATACAATAAGTTCACACAGGATACACACACTGTGACACAGATCTGTATCGTTTGGCTTGCAATTGACCTACAGTTCTATAGTATAGGTATCTACTTATAATTGGTACTTAATTTGCCACCACACATACAGAAACGAATCATTAACCAAATGTCATGTGGCATTGATCTTTCCAAAGCTGTTCCAATTAATCCTCTTCAAACAGCAAATGAACGAGGTCTTCTTTGGCACATTCTCCCTCAACGAGTCTCTTTTGCTGCAGTGTGAAATAGCATGACACAATCATGCATGTGAGTCATTTACACTACACAATATTATACAGAGTTGTCCATTATATGGTGGCACTTCCTGTAAAGCTACGTATGACTAATGATGTCACTTCCTGTAAAAGTTGTGATTTGAACAAATTGAGTAAAATGGAGGCTAGTTTGGAATGGCTATGTAAGACTAATTGTTTCACATCTACACACTAGCTTAGTGAAGGCAAAGATTACAGTGTACAATTCCACAGAGCCATGTAATCAGGACATGCAGGATCAAGCCCAGTTATCCTCGAGGATTGGTGCTGGCAATGCTATGCCCCGAGACACTACAACAGAGCAGGTACACAATTGACCAGCATTGTCTCTCTTGTGCTGTGCTTCATAGAACAAGGTGGTCAATTGGCTGAACACAGGATTTGTGATGAAGAAGTTAAGTAGAAGATGAACCAAGTGGATATGTAAACAGGAAGGACCATGTCCATTTCAAGCATGAGTTGCACAGGATTGCTATGATTGGATGATTAGGGTTGCAGTGACCCAGCATCCTCAAAGGGTACAGAAATCTAAATTTGTCATCATTCCTGCCAGGAGCCTAGTTCCTTGGGATGCTTGGGACACCATGCATGCACCACATTCCACTTGAGGGATGTCACGCTAGCCTCATCACTCTACCATACAGGGTTTCCATCCTGCCACACTGCACTGCGTGTGACCACGATGTATGGGACTGAGAGGGCTTCCACACACAATGACTGAGTGTGTCCTAGTTAGGGCAGGCGCGTCTGATATATATAGTACTAATACAGGTATCACGTATACAACATTTCCTTATGCATACGTACGTACAGACAGTATATATTACATAAGTATTCATCTATATACCTATAGGCACGCATACAAGTACATATACACACATACGTATACCTATATATA
>OZ026548.1:4413896-4501396 GCA_964020155.1 Chondrilla cf. caribensis
GGAGTATTCATGGCCGAAGAGGAAGACATATGTAATCCAAGGCTATCTATTTCCAATTTGATAACAGAATGTAGTCCTTCACTTTGTGATCTGAAAGGAGAAGTTAATGACCAATTAACGTTAAAACCGTGAGTGTGCCGGCTGTATATATCTGTGGATGGCGTCTCTACTAGCTATATACCATTCAGCATATGAATCTTGTAATGTTTAGTACATCTTTGTTTTTCTACTCTCCATTTTGTCCTTATGACATTCATGGTAACACGTTTGAGTTCTGTTGTTTATTGCATATTGTGTGTTTATGCGTATTTGAAATTGTGTCCATGTGTACTTAATATGGTGTGTGTGTGTGTGTGTGTGTGTGTGTGTGTGTGTGTGTGTGTGTGTGTGTGTGTGTGTGTGTGTGTGTGTGTGTATGTGGTGATGGCAGTCAAGATGTTCCATGTACAGGCCCTTTTAATGTTGGTTACAGTCACATATTAAGCAGGTATGTGTAAGTAGTTCACTTTTACACCGTCCATCAAAGGATACCGGTGTACATTTGTGCCACATCTGTCATTGGTAGTACAGTGGGTGCAGAGTATGCCACGGTGAAGCGGTGCATGTGTGCAGTGAAGCCTGATTGTAGTGCAGTGAATTATTGAATTGGATGGCAGTTAACAAGTGATATTTACAGATTGGAATGCAAGGTCGTGTCTGTGAGAAATGACACATGTTTTTGTATAGATTCCCCACTCACCCTGCATTCAATACATACATAGCCAGCTGTACCTCGTAGGTATGTGTACTGAATTCTTATTAATCTGACATCACTTTATGCAGCAAAACTTTTTATCCACCAATAATATAGTATGTAGAATCAGTAGTGGATTTCCAACTAATCCACTAAACTCATTGTTCTACCGTACGTACCTTTCAAAATGAAATACAATGGACTAATGAGAATTACATTGGATTAATGAGAATTACATTGGATTAATGAGAATTACAATGGATTAATGAGAATTACAATAGATTAATGAGAATTTACTGTGTCTCAGGATTGTACAAAGCCTGAATTCTTGTGATAACTAGCCATTTCGAGTATCTTCAAACTCACACATCGTGGTTAGTCCATTATCATTCGTATCTATTTCTAACCTAACATTCCGTTCTTCACTTTCATGTTTTGAGCCAGGTGTGGGTGTTGTAACCAATACAATTGCTGATATTATCATTTCAAAGTGTGTTCCTGTAAATAACCATCCACAAACCAAGTAACACAGTAAAGGTGCTATTTTATACTGAATGATGCTACAATGATGCTATTTTTATACTACATATGTATCTGTTGACGTAAGAAGATCCAATTGCATTAAATTAGTATTTTGTTTGTACATTTCAATATCCAAATTAAAGAAGGAATGAATGTAAATATTGATTCAATTTTTCAGATGTATGTGTGTGTGTGGGATGGTTCACCTTTAAATTTGATAATAAAGTTGATCAGTACGATTGCATTTACTCAATGATCTAATTGTGTGACATCAGTGGATTGATTTGATTGTGATCAAACTGGATTATATGTAAGCCCACATCATAGTACACCATAGCATGCAAGCATGTACATGTATACATACATAAGTGTATACGTATGTGAATGTGAGTATGCATGTATATGTACATATGTAAGGATTACCAGTGTGTGTATATGTATGTACATGCATGTGTACGTATTATGTGTATATGTATGTGTATGTGTGTGGGTGTGTACCAGTAAATGTGCATATGTACATATAATATACACGTGTCTGTATGCCTAATGAACATTACTATGTATGCATTTGGTTATGCATAGCCTACCTTTGGGCACAGAACATTTCAATGTTCTGAGAAAGAGCCCAGTTTGGACATGACCCTAGAATACCAGCAATGTTTGTCCTTTTATGCCCTCTGGAACTATGCACTGAAACAATGTATGGTGTGTGGGTGCGTTGGTGTATTATTTCACTGTGATGTAACGGCATGCTCTCTGTTGTGTGTGGTGAAGAGTATCCATGGTATGACCATAATGTAATAGTATGCCCTTTATAGTGTGTGATGCAGAGGTCTTGTGATGTCACCGTCTCTCCACTTCCTGTTGTTACTGGTGTTTACAAGTTTCCCATGTAACAGCTGTTGGGCTCTGTGTCTGTCATCCTGTCATGTGATTGGCATGTTGGCTGCAGTGCTCCATTTCCTGAATGTGTCTCTCCGACACTATCCTTCCTAAGTATTCCTGGCTTATAAGTAATACGTAGTTGTACCCCTCTTCCATGTACCAACCCAAAAGAGGGGTACAAGTACTAGTTGTATCCTGGTGTAGTGAATGATAAACAATTTTTACTGTGTATATACAGATAGTTCAATACAACATACTATATGTAACAGAAATGTGTTTACTAATTTCCTACCTTGTTCTCATGCAATTAATCCTAACATTGAAACTGTCTGGTGACTTGTGTGTGTGTGTGTGTGTGTGTGTGTGTGTGTGTGTGTGTGTGTGTGTGTGTGTGTGTGTGTGAGTGTATGTGTGTGTATTCGCGCATGTGTTTGTACAGACATCTATACTTACGTACTATAATTGCACAGCTGTGTAATCACAGTAAGTAGGACCCCCTGTACACACGTAACGTGAACACTTCCTCATTCTCTGCAATGTCATGTATGCTGCACCTGATGGTGTACACAATGCGTCGATGACTCGAGTATGACCAAACACACATCCTTATTGCATGACTGGCTTCATTTGTGGGTCTCATTGAGTTTTATTGCACACAAAGAGGGCAGTGATGTAAGATCCTCACCAACACTACATTCTATATACTGTTGATGTAACTGTGTGGTTGTCTAACTGGTAGGTCAGAGTGGATTGAGCCAGATGAAGCCTTGTGTATGCATTACAAAGAGAGTGATGTCACAGCCCACCATGAGGAACAGGAGAGAGAGGAAACCTCTGAAATCATCAGTGAACATGTGGGTGCCCTATTTACCTTTGAACATGTGACTGTCCTGTTTTACTGGTGAACATGTGAGTGTCCCTTTTTCTGGTGAACATGTGAGTGTCCCATTTTACTGGTGAACATGTGAGTGTCCCATATTCTGGTGAACATGTGAGTGTCCCATTTTCTGTTATACGTACACATGAGTGTCCCGTTTTACTGGTGAACATGTGAGTGTCCCATTTTCTGTTATACGTACGCATGAGTGTCCCGTTTTACTGGTGAACATGTGAGTGTCCCAAATTCTGTTATACACATGAGTGTCCCATTTTACTGGTGAACATGTGAGTGTCCCATTTACTGGTATACGCAAGTGTCCCATTTTAGTAATGAATATGGCAGAAACCTAACTCTGTACTATACATGCATACCTGCTGGTACACTGTGAATAGTCTTACGTATGTTGTAAGTACTTATCTGTCATTCTCATTGTACCTTGTGGATCAACATCACATACCACAACTATGTGTGGCATTAATGACACAGAACAGGTTTTTGACTACGTGTGCTTTGGTTCAGTGAGCATATAGGAACACAACCGGCACCTTGTTGTAATTGAACCTCTGCAAACTGATCATTCTTCACTGGTGTGTTCAGGAGAGGTTGTCGATTTCTATCACCGTCTTGCGACAGATGATGTGATTTACCATTCTCAGTGCTTCACTGATCGGTAGTTTGACTTGAATGTGTGACATTCTAAACAGAACGTGTTATTTTTTTCTCTTTACTTTTACTGTGTGCTTAGTATGGTAGCCATCAGGGCTGAAGGATGTCCCAGGATGAATACGATTACATAAACGTAAACATAAGCATAAACATAAACATAAACATATACTACATGTGTATACAGTGTATAGGTATACATAGGTACATCATGTACTGAGCACTTCATATTGGTATTTACTGAAAGATGTAAATTTTACAACACACACACACACAGGATATACGTGGCTCTTCATCTTCAGTAGCAGTATCAGTCTGGGTAGCTGTAGACATGAATGATCAGACCTGTGACTGAAGTGTTTGCTTGTTATGTCTGCTTCCACGAGGGTGGTCTCACAAGATTGGTGTTCTGTCATCTCACGTGTCTATGAGCGAAATGGGATTGACTGGAGGCTGCTTGACATTTGTCTTTCCATTCAATTTTGTCTGTGTTGAGGTCCATTTCAAGTGCTCCAGACCTGAGGATTTGTATAACAAATGTGATATTTTGTGCGCTAATACATGTACTTCAATCTACGTGGTTGTGTGTGTGTGTCCATGCATGTGTTTATGTGTATATTATGTATGTGTACATATATGTACATATGTACATGTGTGTACAGTACATATGTATGTGTTGCAGTATTTATCGGCTCGCGCATGAGCTGAAAGGTTTCTATGGCTGGTGATACTGCATACCATATGCCTACAATGCATCCCTATATGCTGAATGGACAGAATGAATCAGAGGTGATATGTATCACAATAGAGGTTTGACCTTATCACATTATCCCTTGAGAACCAATCTCTGTTTGGAGATGAGCCCACATCCTAGATGAGAAGTGGTTGTGAGTATCCGTAATAATATGTATTGTGTGTGTACAGTACATATGTATGCATGTGTGTGTGTGTGTGTGTGTGTGTGTGTGTGTGTGTTGTGTGTGTGTGTGTGTGCGTGTGTGTGTGTGCGTGTGTGCATGTGTACATGTGTGCATGTGTGTGTGTGTGTGTGTGTGTGTGTGTGTGTGTGTGTGTGTGTGTGTGTGTGTGTGCGTTGTGTGTGTGTGCATGTGTGTGTGTGTGTGTGTGTGTGTGTGTGTGTGTGTGTGTGTGTGTGTGTGTGTGTGTGTGTGTGTGCGCAAGTGTTGGGTTGTGTGTGTGTGTGTGTGTGTGTGTGTGTGTGTGTGTGTGTGTGTGTGTGTGTGTGTGTGTGTGTGTGTGTCTGTGTGCATGGGTTTTTATGAGTGTGCACACACATGTGAATGTGCATGTGTTGTATGTATATGCGTACATGTGTGCGTGTACCAATGCACGTAGCAGTATTGTACATATATACGTACATGAGTGCATATATGTGTGTATGTATGTACTTATATGTGTATTGCTTGAATTTTGAAAATTGTAGAAATTGTTTAAAAGTCACTGACAGCACATATGTACTCTATGTAGGTATATCAAAAGTGCATGTTATCTGTTTGTCTTTACATAATGTGCTTATCTATTAATAGTAGTGTTCCATTTACGGCCGCTTTTGTGAGCTAATGGTTGTAATATTCGTGGCGTTGCTCTGATGAGGGCATTTGTGTAGATTTCATGTAGTTAGTATTTATGTTGTCCCACTTTCTATGTAGTATGTAGAGCACCAGTGTGTGTGTGTGTGTGTGTGTGTGTGTGTGTGTGTGTGTGTGTGTGTGTGTGTGTGTGTGTGTGTGTATGTGTGTGTGCGTGCGTGCGTGTGTGTGTGTGTGTGTGTGTGTGTGTGTGTGTGTGTGTGTGTGTGTGTGTGTGTGCTGTCATATGTGCAGGTATTTGTAATATTATACCAGATACTTCCCATTCAGAAACATCCACACAACATGATATTTCACATTGAGCTATCAATAGAAGCTCTCCACCTATATTTATACGTACGTAGTTTGATATCATAATATGCCACATATATCAGCATGTACATCAGCATCACCAACATCAACGGTTTAGAAGATTATCTCTTATACATACGTGGTATTACAGTACATAGACTATGGAGACCTAAAACATCTTGCTCGTTGTGTGTGTTGTGGTTGCAGTTTGAAGGGAACAGAAATGGGTTAGAGGTATCCGGTGTAGGGAGGTTGTTAACAGAGTTGGTGAGACTCATTCATACTGTGTGCTGTAGGGGAACACAAATTCCAATGAGAAGAATGGGAAGAAGTGGGTAAGAAATCAGAGCTAAAGAGATGTTGGAAATGAAATCGGTAGGACACTGTTTGAGGTATCTTTGAAGAGGATCACATTCTTTTTTATTTTCTTATACTCATCCTCCGGGTAACGTGATCATCCTGTGATTCCGAGTGTAGCTTCACGGTGATCACATTTCTCTGTCATGCTATTGGTTTTCACATGGTGTAATGGAGTGAGTCCCCGATGACCTGTGGGAGGCAGTAGCTATGCAAACAATATTGTCCCACCTGTCTTCTGGTTTGTCCCTTTACAGGCAATTGATCCAATACCTGTGCTCTCCACATTATGCATTCCATGCATTCTCGTACAAACACCATGAGTACACCTGTCTATGTAATACTATCACACTGTAACAGGCAAAGGGGACGCTTGCTCTCACTATGCAGGTACGTGTATCCTGCATCCTGTAAACAAGAGGATGTGTTAACCAGGAGTGTGTACTAGCCTGGAGTTCATACTAACCAGGAGTGTGTACTAACCGGGACTATGTATCAACCAGGAGTGTGTACTAGCCTGCAGTGCATACTAACCAGGAGTGTGTACTAACCTCGAGTGTATACTAACCAGGAGTGTGTACTAACCAGGAGTGTGTACTAACCAGGAGTGTGTACTAGCCATGAGTGTGTACTAACCAGGAGTGTGTACTAACCAGGAGTGTGTACTAACCAGGAGTGTGTACTAACCAGGAGTGTGTACTAACCAGGAGTGTGTACTAACCAGGAGTGTGTACTAGCCTGCAGTGCATACTAACCAGGAGTGTGTACTAACCAGGAGTGTGTACTAACCAGGACTGTGTACTAGCCTGCAGTGCATACTAACCAGGAGTGTGTACTAGCCTCGAGTGCATACTAACCAGGAGTGTGTACTAGCCAGGAGTGTGTTCTAGCCGGACTATGTATATACCAACCAGGAGTGTGTACTAGCCAGGAGTGTGTTCTAGCCTGCAGTACATACTAACCAGGAGTGTGTACTAGCCTGCAGTGCATACTAACCAGGAGTGTGTACTAGCCTTGAGTGTATACTAACCAGGAGTGTGTACTAGCTGGGAGTATGTAAACCACTTTTTGCCTTGTTGGAAATGCATGTACTTTTTGCCCTAACCCATAAAATGTGAAACTTTTTCACTTTGCTACTTTGGCAGATTAACTGTATATTCATTAGTATTCGTGCGTTATATTGGTACTGGGAAATTGGGGCAGACGAAGCAGTGTTGTGTCGATGAGAATTCACTGTTCCCATATTCCTCTCCTCTGTGCTTGGCAAAGACCTTTGTGGTCAAATGACATTCGGTTTCAATTATCTTGTGGTACGTACATGACTGCCTCATACCTTCATTCGTTACAGTACCTCTTTATCACTTGTTATTTCCTGTACGTGTCCCTGCATGTCATTCACTGTATCCTATGGTTATCTGTGTACGTGCAAACTGTTCGAGTGTGTATGCATTCTTTTTATGGATGTCATTCTCAAGCATACCACTGTATATTGTTGTGTATGTATGCAGGCGAAGGTGATTTCACACTACAGACCTGATGCCCCTCGAGGCTTGGTGCTCAACCCGACTGGAATAGCCCTCCCCCCAGTCATGAGGCAGTATGTAGAGGCCCTAGTGGACAAGCAGTGGTCTTCCTGGAGAAGAAAGGGGTGTGTTGGCTGTCACTGTGAGGGTGTATCTAGTGTAGGTGTGTTGAATGTGACTGTCTGTGTGACTGTGTGGGTGTGATTGTGGTGGTGTGTTCAATGTGACTGTGGGTGTGTGTCTAGTGTGAGGTGGTGTTTATTGTGATGCTGAGCTGTGTCTAGTATGATTGTGTGGGTGTGTCTACTGTGACCATCTAGGTGTGTCCAATATGCTTATGAGGAGTTATGCACACTGACATGGTCATTGTGCATAATACAGTGAATAGTTGTTAATGTGATCCGATTTGTTTTCAAGAAATCTGATGGATTAACAAGTTTGGTGGATTAACTGGATATACATACATTACTAATTGTAGATTATACTGGTACTAGTAAATTGTGGCAGATAAAGCTGTGATGGATTAATGAGAATTCACAGAATTTTGAATATATACAAATGTGTCAGGTTGTCTAACTTCATACTTGAGTGCTCACAGATGTGGTACATGTGTGTGTACTCTTACAATATAGCATACAATAATCATAAACTGCAGTGTTCGTGTGTACCCTTCTCACAGTTGTATTCCTGCTCCACACACACCTTTGGAGTCGAGCAAGTTGGCAAAGACTTACCATTTCATTCTGGAAAAAACTGAAGTACATTTGTGTAGGATGATCATGGCCTATATCCTACTATCCAAGGAGAAATTACAAAGGTATGTGGGCTTAGTTGAACCTCAAACCTTTGACACATCTTTGGCAATGAATAACACATATGATTTATCAGTATGGAGGTTAATGTTTGTGGAGATGTACATTGCATGTCCTAAAATGTTGACTGCGTCTCAGAATGTTGTCAGATCATAGGGAGGGTGTTCTTGGACTATAGACGTGTTAGGTCATAAAGCTCCCACTGTACAAATGTACTGACTTACTGTTAGACACCAGGTCTATCAGACTGTTTGCCTAGCAGACATGTTGACTGGCTGCACCAGTACTCGTGTCTCATTCACTTGTTCAATTGGATATATCTGAATCAAATCCCGAGGGAGTACAGTGGTAGACGGATATTTATCAGGTGTTCATATCGCTTAAGGGGGGTTAACTTCCATTCTAAAGTTAAGAAATGTTTGTAGTTATGTATCCCATGGAATGCCAGTGGGGTCAGTTGTGAGAGTATCTCATTCTTTTTTGGTTTGAAGGATTTCAAAGACCGAGTGGTACCGGTGTCCTACAGTGGACGATGTTCTTGCTAGAATGGAAAGGGAAGACAGAAAAGATGATGATAATCATGCAAATGGGGGCAGACGTCATGGTACAAAACGGTCCCTCGCAAGTTCTTCAGTGGTCGACAGCAGGAAGAAGAAAAGACAGGAGAAACTGCCGCAGGAAGAAAGTTGTACCCAAGAAGTAGGAAAAATTCACGAAGATGAAGTAGTTCAAGATGAAATTGATGAAGATATTATGGACAATGTAGAAAGTTATGATAATCGATGGGATTCGGACGAAGAACTTTTGTAGCAAACTCCGTTTTTATGTACACATCATTTGCGTGAATTCCCGTTTTTATTGTTAAAATGGCGAGCGAACAGTCTTCAGCAGTATCGTCGGATTCAGGCAACGAAGAATTCAAGGATGTCAGCGAACATTCTGTCCGTTGTTTAGATATGTGCAATACGTATCGGCATTGCGTGTGTAAGTTAAATGTGTGTGCAATTGTAGTCTTTGCGGCTAATGAGAATGGTATATCCTAGCTAGCTATTATGTATAATGAATCGACTCGCGAACAAATGCATCCTCCATGCCAGTTAAAATACTGTTTTATATCATAATACTCTGTAATACGCGACTTGGTCTGAGGATCTATGCGGTTATTATAATATACGTAGTTGATCAGACTGGCTATATATGTAGCTGTACAGAGTAGAACAGAGAATATCATAGTTGTAAAATGATGATAATTATTATGTAAACCTCCATGTTGACTTGGTCTTCTGTCATACTTGTTTAAATCATGTATTGACATGTACGTATATGTACATGTTGACGTAGTTTAATCCAGGTTTGGGTGACTTATAACAAGGGTTCATGTGAAGCATTGTACCAACCATGCAGACCTACGTAGGGTACTCACCCAGCAAATCACCCTGATGTACGTATGTATTTGATCCTACTTCAAATAGGACCCTACCGACCTGTTAACTAATTATAAAGGTTGGGAGAGAAAAAGCCGTGTGTTGGGTTTACTGTACAACTAGACTATTGTTCATTTTATACACCTTGAAGGTATATTGTTGATTTTGTACGTATGTAGCATCATTCTATCAGTTTCATCAATATTACATATATGGTAAGTTTTCTGACTGCAAGCAAGAGAAAGAGAGAATGAAAAACTGTTTCAAGTGGAAAATGAAGAAGTCAGAGGATGCAAAGGTACAACTTTGGATGTGTGCCTGTGCATGTGTTTTATGTGTGTTTTAAGTACTATATAATATGGAGTTATATAGTGTATGTGTGTTGTATGTGTTTTGTAAGTATATGGAGTTATTTAGTGTGTGTGTGTGTTTTCAAGTATATGCATATACGTGAGTGCATGTGTGTACATGTACATGTGTATGTATTTATATGCACACACGTGCCATGTGTGTGTATGTCTGTGCATATAAGGGTGCATATGTGTACTCCTGTATGGATGTCTGTTTGTGAGCTTATGTACATAATCATACACAGGCATGTGTGTTATCAGCTAATTATCATATCTTGTGTGAGGATAGTGGATCATTACCTGCTGACAATATTCACCCTACACCATCTAGGTGAAGCTTCTGAGAAGTCTACAGAGTATAGAAGATGCCAAGACCTGGCAGAATCCATTGTGGGAGAAGAGAGAGTACCCTCCGGAGGACTGGTGAGGGCAAATCACGACCAGCTGGCAGGATGATTGCGTAGAATCCAATTTTGTGAATCATTCTCGTCTTACTGAACACCGTGGACTTACAGAACAGTGTATTTGCCACCATTACTGTGCATGTCTCTATATTTAATTTCTTCTGACACAAGTTATTGTGGTTCGTTGGTGTATAAATGTACATCAAAGGCACTTGCTCAATCAGGACTGCATCAAGTAAGAGCTCGTGCATAAACATGTACGTCTCGCAATCGCCAATTAGCTACATCAGATTGTAAGTGGGATGTAATAGTTATAATAGTATGTAAACATGTATGGACTGCAACATTCAGGATCAAAAATAATAATATTGAATCCCACCACATGCATGTGTGCTGTATCTTGTATCCGAACAGCTTGCAAGACTTGTACATATAGATTAGTTTATCTAAAACTGCAGCTACAGTATAATAACGCTATAATAACACTGTCTACTATACATATCACTGACATACATGTATTAAACTATATTACTGTACATATATTATTATATATATATAGACCTTTCAATCAATGGTGATGCATATGTCCATACACAATATAATATACATCTTTTCCCAATGTAACATTGAATTTCATTATATTTGAGCACATAATGCAAAAACACAAGTAACAGGAACAGTTTTCGACAAGTATATACAACACATTGGATCAGGTATACAGTTGATGAAAGTTAATTCTGTTCGAACAGCATTCTCTCCACATCTCCAACAAGACTGGTGTACCCAACATTCTTGAGAGCTTTGAGAACTGTTCTCCAGAGTCTTGGGGCTCCTCCTGTACCTTCGTCATGAAACAACCATCTGGTGAACATGGTACGACAGCACTTCTCCACACTGGGTGGGTGAACGTCTGCTTCAACGATCTGTAGAGTGAGGACTTCTATTTCCAAGTGGAGGCCAACTGGATACCAATCCAAGGCAATTTGTCGAATTATGAGTCGATCGAGCTGGTTGAGGGTGGGTGTGGTCATGAGAGGCTGAGTGGGTGTGGTTTGGAGAGGATCAGTAGGTGGCTTGATTGGTATGTCCATTTGGAAGGGAGTGGACTTTGGATCTAAGAAAAACCATAAGACACAATAAAGTCATCCATATAGACGCATCGCTAATACATAATATCAAATGCTTCATCAATTAATATAAACAATATTTTACACAACATGTGTGAATACACATTACCACACACTCAAATGCAAACTCACAGGTTTCATTCACAAAGCACAATCTTTGAACATCTTTCTTTGAAGGCTCAAATCCACAAAATACCTTGGAGATAGAGACCCTGAGTGCTGGCTTGTTCTTCACCTTACACGATAGGCACGTGCACAGTTCCGTACCATTCCTTGTATTCTCTAATATAACCTCTACCGGGAACATCTCCTGAGGAGAGGGTGATCTGGGATTCTCCAGCAACACTTGAGGGTTGGCTGGGTGGATGATGTACGCAGTAGCGGATAGAGTTGGGGACAATTCATTTATCGTGGCAGAGATGTCCTGAGTGATGGTTGAAATGTACGAACAGAGAACTTCTGGATCAGCTGCAGTTTTTCCTATTACCTCAACGATAGCACTATCAGTAATTTGAACTGCCACGTCCACATCTTTGGTTGACTGCCAGAAGATTCCAGTGGACCACACGCTGCAGTAGTGCTCCCTGGTGTGAGAACCTCGTTTGTAGTGGAAAACGTGATGAGCAGCCAATCGAAGGATGATGGTTTGAAGGAGACGAGGAGATATGAAGGGCTTTCTGTCCACTTCCAACTGCCATGATAGTGTGTGGTAGCCTTGATGAGTGCATGTGAACACCTTGGGAGGTTGGGATGATACCAATGCCGGGAAGAACAGATGTTCATGTCCCTCATCTGTGCTCTGAGTCAGCTGGTTGATGTCTTCCACGAGGATTGATGGATCCACTTCAATGCAGAACTCCAGACTGACTAGCACATCACGAACCATTCTTCCATCCAGTGTTGTGAAAAGATCAGACAGTTTCTGACAATTGAGGAGACCAAATTCGTTGACAATCTTCTTCAAAGGGGAGAACAGAGTCCCATACACCTCGTGAAGTATGGATGGGAGGTCCAGTACAAGCCAACCATTGGAAGGCTCTTTCTTGTTGGGAAAGTACAGGAAGTGACCAGTTGATGAGAGATCCTTGCACACTTCTTCTGCTGGTGGTAGGTTGGTGGGGAGATTGGCTTTGTTTCCTTCAATCCACTCTGTGAAATCTTCTACTCGAATGGCTTTGCTGTCAAGGGAAGTCTTCATGCGAGAGACGACCCAACAGATACTGTAGGGCATTTTGGTTGCTTTGCATTCAGGTATTGGGACCTCATTAAGATATGAACACAACTTCCCAATATCACTTGAGTAAGGTTGACGGCAATCAAGGTAGCATGCATTGTGAAACTGTAAAGGGGCATCACAAAGGTTCTGTCGAGCTTTTTCATAGCATTGCTCAAATTTCTTTTTGGCTTCGGCTTTGAATTTCACCTTATCCATGTGGCTCCCAATGATAATTACTTGAATTGAATTTCTTGTTGAAGCCATTTCAGAAACAGGATGAAGCCATTGATCGAGTTGCTGAGAAATGGCAGATTCTTTATCTGTGACTTTCACAACCACTATAATGGTCACAGTACATCGACTTTTGCTGATAATGGACTCCAGGAACATCTCGTGAGGACCATGGTACTCATGCTGACCTGCAAAATCGAGAAACATGGTGTTGCCATATCGTTTACTGCTGAGAGATACTGGTTCAATACCAGCTGTACGTTGACTGATTTTCTTCACTCCGAACAGACGATTGTGGATTTTAGACAGCACTCTAGCATTCTCATTATTCAGTGAAGCAATAAGTGTGCTCTTACCACTATGTGCATGTCCCATAACACAGACCGTCTTTTTTACATTGAACAATAGTGTCTGTATAAGAATATCTTTAAAATTCTTGTCACCCAAATCTAGGGGTAGTGAGGAAGTGTTATTCACTAGTCTCACGTCAGCTCCTGCTTCAACTAGCAGAATACCACACTGGATGCGGTTAGAACGAGCAGCAAAATGAAGAGCAGTACTTCCACTGGCATCCTGGTAATCAACCTCAACACCTTGAAGAATGAGGTTCCTAACTAGTGAATCATCACCCTTCTCAACAGACCACATTAGAGCAGTCCTGGGTGGATTGATATCTAGTTCTTCTTCAATACCAACACCATTGGTTATGAGTATACTTGCTTCTGCTCTGTGATTATAATTAATAGCATAAGAGAGAGCCTTTCTCCCAAGATTCCTGAAATTTCTATCACCAGATAAATAATCTGCTAATTGCTTTACATTAGCTCCTGATTTGACGAGATAGCAAATTATATCAAATGTCTGATATTTAATAGCTAATATCAGAGGAGTACAATGATCCTTATCCTCTGTATCAATTTCTGCACCCTTACCAAGTAATAGCTCAACCCCTTTCATGTGACCACTCACACTAGCATAATGTAGTGCTGTTTGTCCCTGGCCATCTTTCTTATTAATATCACCGCCCTGATCGATTAAATATGATAAAACATCTTCGCGTTCCCTTCTAGCTGCCAGCATTAAAGGAGTACGGTGATCCTTATCCTCCACATCAGTTTGTGCGCCCTAGTCTAATAACTTGACTACTTTCAATCGACCATACTTACTAGCATAGTGAAGTGCTGTCCGCTCACAACTGTCCCTCTTATGAACATCGGCACCACAATTGATTACACATGATAAAATATCGTGGTGTCCTTTTTTGGCCGCCAACATCAGAGGAGTACGACAATCCTCATCCTTTATGTCAATTTCAGAATTTCTACCCTTACTGAGTAATAGCTTAGCTACTTCCAAGTCACCTCTATCACTAGCAGAGTGAAGTACTGTTCTCTTGCGACCATCTTTCTTATTAACATCAGCACCATGATTGAGTAGATACAGTAAAATATCATAGTGCTTTCTTCTAGCTGACAACATTAGAGGAGTATAATGATCCTTTATATCCTCCACATCAATGTCTGCATCTTTACTAAGTAATAGTTCAACTACTTTCAAGTGACCCTTATCACTGGCATAGTGGAGTGCTGTTCGTCCACGGCGATCTCTCTTATGAATATCAGCACCACGCTCGATTAAATACGATAGAACGTCATGGTGTCCTCTTTTAGCTGACAACATCAGAGGAGTATGACAAACCTCGTCCGGTACATCAATTTCTGCGCCCTCGTTAAGTAATAGTACGACTAATTTCAAGTGACCGCTCTCACTAGCGTAGTGAAGTGCTGTTCGCTCACGACAATCTTTCTTGCTAACATCGGCACCACGTTCGATTAAATATTTTATAACATCAAATCTTCCCTCACCATGTGACAGTGCATAAATTAAAGGTGTACTCCCTAAGCTTCCCTTAAGCTTCTCTTTCTTGTTCACGTCATACCCTTCTTCGATAAACCGTTTTATTTTCTCCAAGTTGCCTTCTTTACAAGCACAGAAGAAATCACCCATCATCTTGCAGTAGACACGCCCTATAGCTCTGTCGCTTCACGTGCATGCCATAATTATTATAGTCCCTAGATCGATAGGCAATTGCAAATGGCCGCTAAGTTCAGTATTAGTACTGCTTCTTCGAGATCGAAAGGAGAGTCTTTGACCGTTGTTTTAAGCAAAGTACATTCTTATCATTTTACATTGCATGTAAAATACCTTCGGGTTATTTTAAATCCATTTTTGGCTATTCCTTAAGTTGACATTCGTAGTGGGAAGTAATGCGGACTCTTGTATAACTACGTAGCCTGGCCACCTTTATCATGATGAATAAATACTCGCAATCATACCCATGTAAGGAACACACATATTATGCAAGTATGCACACACACATACACGCACGCACACACAAAGACACCTCCCTTATAAGTAACTGCTAGCACCCGCCTATTGCAATATTATGGTTACACAAGGTGCTGGAACCAAGGATTTGTTTTGAGCTACCAACAAGCTTAACTGTTGAGTGCAATTTGAAGGTTCACTGAATCTCCTTTCCCAACTGAAACATTGTAGACACTCATGGACAATAAACAGTGTATATGTAGTGGCAAAGGCAGCCATGAAAAGGCATTATTCTGTGTGTGTGTCCCATGCACCAGAAGAGTTTCCATCTTATAATTAAGACTAAGTATAATATACTATATAACAGTACGTCCATTACTATTATGGCAATTGGTCCAATATATTATAGTGTAATTGTATCTTACAATATTCATGGGTACCATCCAAAAAACCACATGCAATGTGGCTTCTGAATTTCAGTATACACAACATACAATTAACCAAATGAAATTAATTTTATATTAACTTTTTGAAAATTTGTAACCCTGAGAATACATGTGTACACACAATATATTATATCAGATTCTATTATTATAATATATTAGGGTGCTGTTGTCTGATTATATATATAGTACAATCTACATACATATCAATTGTTATTATAATTATTTTACTCAATCTGTGAATAAATTTACTAATAATTATAATAATATCATAATAATAATTCAACCAACATGGATTCACACACTTCACACTCACAATCAATAAAGCTACAGTATAATATTTGAACAACAAAAATTAATGAACTTCATATATGTAGTACCCATGTAATAACGAATTAAGAATTGTTGTCACATGAAGTTCACATGATCGAACAACACCGGGATTGGACCACCTGAACAGGAACTCGACCAGTAGCCAAGCTGAATGGTAAAGAGAGGTAAGTGTGAGAAGTGACAGTGGAGAGAGGTGAGTGTGAGGAATGACAGTGGAGAGGTGAGTGTGAGGAATGACAGTGGAGAGGTGAGTGTGAAGAGTGACAGTGGAGAGAGGTTGAATACACAACAGACAGACATATGGCTACATAGTATTATGCAGGCCAAAAGTTCTAATTTCGTAAACATCGTTTCTGTGTACATGAAACACACACACACACACACACACACACACACACACACACACACACACACACACACACACACACACACACATGCATACATATTATTACGGATATTCACAACACACACACACACACACACACACACACACACACAGACGGACACGCACCACTACTAAATTAAAATAACAATTGCACTACTACTACTACTAATACTACATACAGCTACATACCTTGTTACAGTTTTATCAAATACTGTTGATAAGTCAGTCTCTCTGACCTCCTCCTCATCCCTTCTGTCACCCTGTAGTATGAATACAGAACAAACAATTGAACCAATGTGTGTGTGTGTGTGTGTGTACATGCATGTGTGTATGTATTATAATGACATGAATTACTTGTATTGGAACAGCCTACTAGCACATAATGAAACTACATGTGCACATGAGAATCAACAGTGAGATGGGTGCTAGTTGTAATTCTTGAGAAATTTTAACTAACGAGTCACATATGTGGTCAACACAGGCACACCCACCCACACCCACCACACCCACACCCACACACCTCACAGGCATGCACACCCACACATGCACACAGGCACACACACACACACACACACACACACACACACACACACACACACACACACACACACACGTGCACACAGGCACACACACCCACACACGCACACAGGCACACACACACACATACGCGCGCGCGCGCACACAGGCACACAGACACCCACACACGCGCACACAGGCACACCCACACCCACACACGCACACAGGCACACACACACACACACGCACACACACACACACACACACACACACACCTTAGGTTGATGGTTGTCATCATTCTGTCTTTCAATATCAACTTTACCACTCTGTGCTATAGGTTTGCTTTCTCCTCCGCTTTCCTTTTCTTCTAAGAGCCCAAAAGGGGTTGGTGTAATCTTCATAGACCGTTTTGCACGTGGTTTAGCCATTTCATCGCTGTTGGTACTGTGGTGACTCGACTCACTCCCACTGCGCTGTACACCAACCAGGTCCTCCTCGGATTTTGCTGAAATGATGGTGGCAGTCAGTGGGTAGGGGGACAGCTAGGGTGGGAAAGGGCAGTGGAATGATGACACCTCACTACATAGGAGGGCATGACTACCATTGTAGTCTAACTTGCTCAGTAAGTACATACGTACCTCAAAGAGCGCAACAATTCTGTACATCTCATCAAAAGTTCTAACTTAGTTTCAGTATTGGTTGACATAGCACACACGATCTATGGACTGAGTGCAGTGTGTGTACTAACCAGGGTACTATATTATACTAAGCAAGTCATATTGTACTACATGTACAGTTTTTCTTGCATAATGCAAATGGTTGTCCCACTCATCTAACACAGAAGATAAGAAAATGGTGAATTTTGATTGATCTGATTCGAATATTATTTAACCTGAAAAGACCTTCAGCAAAGTGGCCACTCTTGAAGGTACACAAAGAGCATAGAATACCATGTATACCGATGGATGTGTTTGGATGGAATGGTTGGATTTCTATGCCTCTCAGATACTTATCTAAAGCAAACTCCCATCATGAACTACTACATACGTATGTTATCTATAATATACGTAGGAAATTGTATTGAGTACCATACAGGCAGTACTGGTGCACATAAATATGGACATACCTGTAGATCATCCTCTAGGTCAGTTTTGGAGGAGGTAGGAGGGCTCTGTATTCGTAAGTGTCTTGGGACAGCAACAGACGTTGCCGTGGGTGTGTTCACTGATGTATGTCTTGTACTGACATCACCCTTTGGTGTGTTCTTGTAACTGACCGTCTCCATAAGATCCCTATACAAGGCAATAGTGTGGTATGTACGTAAGTACCGTATCGTTTCATGAACACAAATGTATTGACATACGTACATAATACTCACACATAACACACACGTACACACTCACACTCACACACACACACACACACACACACACACACACACACACACACATGCACACACATTTCGGAGTGAACACTCACTGTATGACTTTCCTAATGCTTTCTATCCATGAATAAACCTCATCTTGGTTGGTAGAGAACACCAGTACAGACGTATCTTCATTAGACACCTACATATACATATATGTACATATGCACATCACCACATATTACACATATATTATGCAGGAACATAATAAGCAACACATGAATATGTACAGTATGTACATATTACGTACATAAGTTCATATATTATAATACATAAGAAATAAGTAGTAAGGAGTAAATATATCTGAATACATATAATACACATGAGTAACGAGAGTTGTTGAGTGTGATCACAGCTAATAATTCAATAAAACACAGGACGTTTTGATATTGAACTATTGGCTGAGATTATGCTCAACAACTCTCGTTATTCATGGATACTCACACAGCAATGAATCCTTATCATATTATATAATACACATATATGTATATTTACATATATAAATAAATAAATATAATTACACATAATTACAGTAAATAAAGGAAGTACATATGGTAGAGTACAATTGATACATACGTAGCTCTGAGAGATTTTGTCTCTTATCCTCACATATGCACGTAGTGCTCACCCTGAATAGTGCTCCGGGTCCATTAGCGTCTCCCAATACCAGACACACACTTGAATGGAGCAGTGGAAGGACACACCGACACTCATAGGTCCTGCAAGACAATGGAGAGTATCACAAGTGTAAATATGGTATGTACGTACAGTACATTAGAGATAGAACAAGTGTCAAGAAGTACGTATATACATACGTACGTACTTACACATGATACATACGTACGTACTGACATGCATTCATACGAATGGGATACGTACGTACATAAAGAGTACTTACTGTACTGATCATACTGTATAATGTATATTGTACTGTATGTACATACGTACGTATATGAAGATGGATTGCAAACTGGTTGGAATTGAGTGCTGTATGCACTCATGTGTGTACAGCTTACCTAGAGCCTAGATTAGGTCTTGCATATATCAGCATATCGGTGAAGAGGAAAAACATCCTCTCTTTGGCTTTGTTGGAGTTTCTGCATACCTGAGAATGTGAATAATAAACATATGACTGTACAGTATGTACATACGTAATACAGTACATATGTACATACGAATACATTTATGTCCTCTATGTACACACTCCAACAAACACATAATATTATGCATGTTCAAACATCACACATGCACAAAAACACACACGCACGCACACACACACACGCACGCACGCACACACACACACACACACACACACACACACACCTTCATCAATCTTCCTTCCCTCACAAATCTTCTCCCAGGAGTCATTAGACCAGGAACAGTCTGTCCAGTCAGACCTTTCTGAATCTCAAGTAACTTTCTTGCATTTTCCTGTGTCTTAAGATGGTCATTGATGTATTCAGCCATTTCATCTATCCTCCCACATACATCTGCGTCAATTAGGAACCGAAACATGCACCAGCAAATCAATTGAAACACTATACACATAAATTAATGTACGTATGTATGCATAATATGTATATACGTACGTACACCATACAATTACGGTCCCAGTTTACATCCAGATAAATAACTACAGTACAAACATAAGTACATACGTACAGTATGTGTAAATGTGTGTGCATGTATGTATGTATGTACATATTTTCCCGAAAATGTATGCTCATCATACAAAGAGCTTGCTTTAATAGATCCTAAATTATAGATACATATATACGTATGTACAAATATATGTATGTACGTAGGTACATACTTATGCATGTATGTACCTACGTACATAATATGAACACAAGTGCATATACACTGGGACCTCTCTATTACAAACCTCTGAAATGTGGAAACCTCTATAATAAGGACACCATTCTGTGTCCCGGTGTAGTACTGTACTGTATTAAATGACCTCTGAATTGAGGAAACCTCTGTAATAAGGACTAAAATTATGGTCCCAAAGTGTCCTTTATAGAGAGGTTCCACTGTATACATTATGTGCATACCTTTTAACTTGGCATAATCGGGATGTGTTTCTTTTGTGTGTTTTAAGAGATCTTGCAGTAGTAGTCTGTACCTGTAGAATATGCAACACAGCACACTCATGGTGACATTGCTCATGCTAGATAGTGTGTGTACATATGTACAATACGTACGTATGTATTTAAGTGTACGTATATAAGCGGGAACTTTGTTGCTGAGTGCATACAACTCATTTTAACCACTGAAAATGCAGAACACACACACATACACATTTGCACATACTCTCTCACCCACACATGTATGTACATATGTACATACGTACATATACAGATCAGTATGTACTGTAAGCACATACGTATACATACGTACATGTGCATACATTTTATTTTCACAATGGAGTGTAAAGGGAAGGTATGTACGCTAGGTCCATGCACAATCCATTTTGCAGTTTTCCAAATGAGGAGTGTCCCATGCACAGGATGGTACTGTCATAGAAAGGGCCATATACACCACCTTACCTTGGTATCCTTTGAACTGGGGTTATGAGTAGAGACTCCAGCTTCAGACTTTGACATTCCGGTCTGAATTCTGTTGCTGTCTTGAAGTTGACAAAGTCTTGGCTACGCTTCTCCCATTGCTGTGTATACAATACAGGCACATAGATTATACAATGGAATATCGGTGCAAGGAAGTGAAATCTAGACTACGTATGTAATCTGGTATCAATGAGGATGATATGATGGGATAATGAGAATAAAAGCGGAAATCTGGTATAGAATGGGCGTTAGCATGAAACGTATTAGAAATGTACGTATTGCAAACTACGTACGTGCGTACTAGACCGGAAAAAAAATAAAAATAAAAAAAAAACTCCCATGCGGGGAATCGAACCCCGGCCACGGCGGTGAGAGCGCCGGATCCTAACCACTAGACCACATGGGACAGCACATCTAAGGTCTTAGGGATCACCCGTTATAAACTTATACGTATGCACTATCATAATACACGTACATACGTACTCGTAGCACATCCAAGGCTGCGTTGTAATTGTTCACATAGTTGGCGTACACTTTGAGGAATGGCCCCATATTGTTGAATGCCTCAACGGGTCCCTTCTGCTGTATGTACATGAGGAGCTCACGGTTCAGAGAGAGAATGTGCTCAATGTTAGAGAATATAATGGTGATTACATCCACTGGAAGAAGTGATCTAGCCCGAATGGGTTGTAAAAAGTGCTGTGGGAATGAAACGAACATACGTAATAATGTGAATTCCGTGAAAGATGAACAACATTCAAATAGTTCTTTACTGTCAGCAGGGCAATTATTGGAGAAACTACATGTACATGCTAGTCGACAGTATAACCTCAAGATTGAGATGACCTCAGTAATAGGACTACTCTCACCCAGTACAGAGAATTCACATATTATACTGGAATGCTTGCAGTTGGTCCCTGGTGATGATGTATTATGTATTACAGAGTACCGGGACTATAATGGAACATGACAAAGGGGAGGATTCCTTATACGTACCATTAGCATTGCAGTAAAATAACCTGATCCAATAGATCTGTAGTCAAATATCCTTATTATTTAACCCATAATATTTTGAATTACAACTTTGTTGTAAACATGCCAGTATGCTATAAATAGTTCTGTAATATGACAATCGTTGAGATCCGGCATGTTGTCACTGTTCAAAGGGTGTCAGGTTGACAAGCTCCACTAATTGCATTCTCCGAATGACTTCTCACATACCATGTAACACATCAATGTAGGTGGTGTAATGTGACTAAGGGGCATGGACGTGGCACAAGACTATGAACACTATACAAGAGGACAGTGCTCCATCCGTACACGTATCCACGAGGATCCAGATGGAATTTCACTCATGAAAGATACGCCGACATACCCACACATGTCCATATTATGTAGGTAAGTAGGTATGTATGTACATTTGTACCCATACATGTGCATATGTATGTATGCAGTGTGTACATACACATACACATGCACACATGTACACACTGTACACACTGTCAGGAAGTTTGCTTATGAAGGCACGTGGTACACCTTGGTTCACATCTATGCAAGAGTGTTCTGGCAGACTCACATCAATAATGACTGACAGTTGTGAGATGTAGGATTGCTCTGATGAATATATCTCGTTGACAATCTTCTGACGCTTGGAAAGTGTTGGACTACCTGTGAGGAAGTCATCACATGTAGGCTTTTTATAAAAGTGCATATGTACATATGTACATATGTATTTATGTATACACACAACATATACATACGTAATTATGTACATGACTCCAAATATTAAACCAACATGTGTACAAATGTACGTATGTATCTACGTACTTTCTCTTGTAAACAAGTAATCGAAGTTGAAAACGTAATGGGGTTGCCTCCTCCACACTCAAATTACTTAGGCATCACTTTCAAATTTCAAAGATACCACTTCTGATGAGATATTGTCAGCATAAAATAAACACGATGTCCCTTGGATTTCGTGCTGAATGAGTTCTACTGCATACACATACGCATGTACGTACATTACAAAGCCACTTTATTGCATGTACATATGTATGAATGATGCTCCCATATCACTCATTCTGGTACCATATACTTAGCAGACAATAATCTGGCTTAAACCAACCATATCATGGTTTTGATTTCACAAGTTTATGGAATGTTTGCAAATAGAACAAAATCACACAAACCAACCATGAAGTAAACTATAAAACAATTCCCCCTCTTCAGTATTACAATCGTGGGCACTGTTGGTGCCCTCACACCATCAATAACTGTGTGATACAATCATATGTACATATTGTACATAGGTACATACGTACGTACATACTAACAATGCTCCGATATCATTCATGGAAGTTAGTATTACACACACATACCATAACTTGCCATGTAACATCAGTTATTAACAATTAGTTCATTAATTATGCATGTATTGTCAGCTTGGGGCAAGGTCTTGGTTCAATCATCAACCACGTAAACATCACACAGATCATGTTATTGTGTGAAATGGGAAGTCTGTCTGAGGTGACCAGTAATGGCAAGGTGACCTGTATATGAATTAGGTAGGTGATCCTTGTCGACATTGAGTCATGGGTGAGATGTTGTATCGTAACACATCTGTATGCACTCATGAATGTACTTATGTATGTACATACAATAGAAACCTGTTGACTCCCAAATTTATTGTAATCAGATGTTCTTCTAACCAGGATTTTCTTATTATGTGTACACTATACATAACAGCAAACCAATTAAAGTTCAAAATTGATTTGTCGTAAATAGCAATTAGTGTGAATAGTGTTTCTCTTAACACATTGTACATACATACGTACAATAGTACACACACATACGTACGTACATACATACATGTATGTGATTAGAGTCTAATGATACTAAGTGGATCGCCAAGGATAATTGTAATTGCATGGGATTTCGACCACAAAGGTCTTATTCGGATACATAACATGGAGTAAGATAGAATATACATACGTACGTATGTATGTACAGTAGTTCCATACTGAACGTACATAATATGTATGCATGTACGTATAGTATGAAACTACATACATACGTACGTATGTACATTCTATCCTACTCCATGTTTTGAATATACATATAATATATCCTGGTTGAAGGTAACATCATAGGAACTGACCTATGTACATTTCCCATGTACTAGCTCAGAACAGGTCAAGTTGATATACTTTTTGACAAAACCTGATTAATTTTGATACACTTCTTGGTTGCCGGGGTACGTAATAGATAAATTCCTCCTTGGGTTGGTACATGGGAAATGTCCTCACTGCAAAAGACTAATTGACCGAGGGCGCCGATGTACCATCTCAGGAAGGGATTTATCTACTACATACATACACATTATGTATGTAGATGAGTAAATTTTAATCAAGAATTCTCATCAACAAATCAAGTATCTGGTCGTCCGCAGAATTCTTCACAATAAGGATGTCAAGCCGGTAGCAGTGTGCATACCTACGTGCATGTAAGAGTATCATCTGGATGACACTGGACATAACGAACACATTCACAGTCCACACAACTGCAGAAGTGCTGTCTGGTTTACTGAACCACAACAACTCCAAATTTCCCAAGACTCCAATCCAACTGTCGGGAGAGCCAAACACAGTCAACTTGTTCTCAATATCTCAGACTGTTTGGTAGACAATCCCTTAACAATGCCACCTGTGTATAGGACTTAATATGGCAAATGAACGCTGTGTAAGGACACCTAATTAGAAACTAGACAGGTTTGATGGCTTCCTAGAAGCCATATGAGGGGTAAGGTATCCGTTAAAACTTTGTGGTTTGCCACGTAGGTCCATAGTGAAGGCACATACTGTACGTGTATGTTACATACCCGGAATACTAGCAACTCGTGGGGGGGAAGTACTGCACACATCTGCTACAAAGTTTTCACTAAACCAATACATACATGTTTACTGCAACGTAATCCACTCAAACCAGGCCTGGTGACAGTCAGACATCTTGTCTCAGGAGTCCCACATAATTACAGCAGTTAGAGGAAAACGATCTGACCTGTGGTGGTCTTTGAAGTGGTGAAGCTAATTGAGCTAAGGTATCACTGAAATGTGATAATGATTGCTATTGTGAATCATCCACCACCAAAATACACTTATATGAGGTATCTACGTGTACGTATGTATGTGTTCACATACACACCTCCTTTGAGCAGTACTTGATCAAATGTTCGTTTTTCAATATCTTATGCATGCTCATACGTATGCAAGTTATATGTAGACACATGTACGCGTACATGGATTATATACATACATGCACACACACACACACACACACACACACACACACACAAACACACACACACACACACACACACACACACACACACATGCACACACACACACACACACACACACACACACACACACACACACACACACACACACACAGTGACACACACAGAGGCATACATATGTACGTACATACACATGGAGCTCATTATGCTTTAAACATAAAGTGGAGGGTACACAACAACAGAGTTACTTGTAAGCATTTGACACTTGCAGACACACTGTAATAGAATTAAATCCACAGCAATAGCAGCTGGGATTGAAACCTGATCATAGCCTAGCATTAGGAAGTATTTCCATCCCTGCAATATACACTGTCTGTACACATCTGCACCGAGGAGCAGAGGATACCCTTCTTGAAATGTGATTAGTGACAAATAAAAGAATATTACCGGACTGCTTCGTGAGTGGAACAACTCTCTAACCAACACTGCATGGTGATGAGGCTGTGGATGTGTTCAATACACATACATTGTACCATTAACAGACATATATGTGTACATGCGAGTATACAATGCACTGTAAAATCAAAATAAATTAGGAACTATCTATTTGGAAGTAGAACAGACAACTGAAATACATATGACGTAATTAGCAGTTCCTACACACGTACATGTCCTACTCAATCATACTATGGACAGACAATACACACTTACGTACATACGTATACTGTGCATATGGTATGTGACAAGGTATGAATAGTGGATTGAGGTAAAGGGTTACTGTGTACTTGTGGAGGGAGGGACAGGTGTACAAATCGTGGAGTGAGGGAAAGGTGTACATATTATGGAGGGAGGGACAGGTGTACATATATTGTGGAGGGAGGGACAGGTGTACATATTGTGGAGGGAGGGACAGGTGCATATATTGTGGAGGGAGGGACAGGTGTACAAATCGTGGAGGGAGGGACAGGTGTACAAATCGTGGAGTGAGGGACAGGTGTACATATATGTGGAGGGAGGGACAGGTGTACATACGTATATTGTGGAGGGAGGGACAGGTGTACATATATTGTGGAGGGAGGGACAGGTGTACATATATTGTGGAGGGAGGGACAGGTGTACAAATCGTGGAGGGAGGGACAGGTGTACATATTATGGAGGGAGGGACAGGTGTACATATAGTGGAGGGAGGGACAGGTGTACAAATCGTGGAGGGAGGGACAGGTGTACATATTATGGAGGGAGGGGCCGGTGTACATATTGTGGAGGGAGGGACAGGTATACACATTGTGGAGGGAGGGACAGGTGTACAGTACATAATATTGTAGGGAAGACAAACAACTTTGTCTGGCAACTAATGAATGATTTAATATTACTAATTGATTTTATGATACATACATACGAAAGGAGTGTTGCATGATACACATCAAATTTCAGGACGTGTCCTGTACATGCATAGGTACACACAAGTACATACGTATGTATAGCATAATACTTACGCATGTACATAATACATACGCTAGGTACGTACAATAAAACAGGCCATCTAAATTCACCAACCCCAACAGCTGTGTTCCTGTTCCCACTCATGTCTCCAGCCCACTCAGGTTCACATACACTACATAAACTAACTGATACGATATACATACACCCTATCAAACACACCTACATACTGTACATATCACAATACGTACACACATACATACTGTATGTGTGTACATGTAAAAGATGAATTACCTGTAGGTGGAGAGGTTAGGCTACAACATGGGTAGTTCAGCTCAAGTATCACTGTGTATGTATACCTACATGCAGTGCACATATTTGTGAACGTGCATGCATCAGCTGGATATATGAGACCCTTGTCCCACACATGGAATAACAAGCAGTGAAGCAATGGCTGAAGTCTTTGTCACACATACAAAGGCATACGTACAGTATATATGCTGAATTGCTATATATACACAAATGTACGCACATGTGTACACACACACACACATTTTTAATACATAAACAACACATTGACATGTACAGTGTGGTACAGGACAGTACATATGTATGTATAGAGTATACACAATACAACTATTTGCATGTACAATGTATCAAATTAGGAAGAGTATATTGATGCAATTCCTCCAACAGTAGTGAAATCATGACGTATTCACGTACACACACACCATTCAGCTATTCACACAATATTTCCTCCTTATAACCCTTTCCAGTATTGGGGGATGATCCAGTGTACCACCTGCAAATATCAGGCCCACACCAGTTACTTTGGAAAGGACCACAAGATGTATTTTATTTAGACCAGAGGTTGTAATCCACACTTATTGTCCACTTTACATATGTACGTAGATATGAAGGAAATGAGTGTGTGTAACCTAAGTGCAAATAAATGCAAGTAGGGAACTAACATACATTAGTGTATGTACTATGAAAATAGGCAAAACATACTTCCGTACGCACGTACATATGGACACATGAATGTATAATTTACCCAATCTTACGTACACCAGTCATTTCTGGAGTGCAACCAGTCCGGCTACTCTGCATGACATTGTTGGTAGTTGTAGTACTTGGTAGTAAAGGTGGACTGATCTAAGTAAGTACGTACGTATGTATATCAAACCCTCTATATACGTAGACTGGGTAGTGTATAGTGGCAGCAGAAACACAATAATTGAACAGCTGGCAACTTTTAATACTTTCAAAGGTGTACATTTCCATCCAATCACCACATATTAGCAGTCACTAGATCAGTGATCAGTAGTGCCTGATATGTGTAAGTACATACAGTATGGACAGTATCTAGCATGTGTGTCTTGATGTGAGAAGAAACTGGAAATGAAACCTCACACACAAAGACACAGACACATGCACACACACAAGAACACACACGTACAAGCTTATGTACACACACACACACACACACACACACACACACACACACACACACACACACACACACACACACACAGACACTCAACTTCCCGGTTCTGTGTATCCTAGTAACATGCAAAGATCAAACAACAGGAAGAATTAGATGATTCATCAAGAATACTGGAAAATTGGCTGGAACTAGGATTACATCATAATAAACCTCTTACTTTTCAAGACAAGATAACAGATCATAAGCAGCTCTGAGGCTTCAGGGAAAATTTATATTCATCTGTATCCTCACAGCAAATTAAATTGAACCAGGATATAGTGTTTTGAAATGGATTCACGCGTTGAAAGTTAAGCTGAAATCTCTTTTGTTGACACAAGTTGAATCTACAATATATATGTATATTAACATGGCTATCACTGGCATGGTTACACACACACACACACACACACACGCACACACACACACACACACACACACACACACACACACACACACACACACACACACACACACACACACTTATGGTTATTACACACTTTAACGCTCAATTAGCGATGATGTGTGTTCACCGATTGCCGACTACATACAGCAGGATACTCTCCCATCACAAAGTATCTATGACAACGCTATCATGAAGTATACAGTCGAGCTGCTGTATATTATGCAAACAAACTCGTTTGTGATGCGACACAACTACTTGAAGCGGTTTATGTCATCGTTCGTCCGGGCTAGTCGAAAAGCCTCTATTGCACATCGTGCAGCCTTCTGCGCGTGTGGAACGGAGAAACAAATTCAAAAAATGCATGAAGACGGTCAACTTTATTCCTTCGTCCTCTAGGCTGTTATTGCGTGAATCCCGCACGAATCGCACCGAGCATGGTCATAAAGAACTAGCCCCTACCAATCACCATATACAGCACCGATAGCTACATTACGAGACCGACTCACGTACCTAGTAAGACAAGATCCTCGTTTAGACCGTTCTTGGGAAATCTGTATTCTATGACTCTGCTCCCCAGCTTTCGCTGTTCGGTGACTACAGTTCGTACTACTTCCATATCCTCTCTACTCCAGTGAATCAAGAAAATCACAAATGAATTATGTTCCTGTTCTCAGGATTAAATTTGTAGTTACGCGCCCACTTCCCAGCAACACACAATTTCAAATCTCGGATATCTCCGTTTTCACTTACGACATTCCGTTTTACGAAATAAATTCCAAATCAAATCTACGCACATTCTTGATTACACGGTCGGTAATAGCGGATACTCCCTGCTACAGATCATAAAGAGCACGACGCTACGATTAGCGGAGCATGCTTAAGATAGGTGTTAAGGCGGACATTCCATCATAGATAATCAGGGTACATCTGTAATTCCATATTTACTAGTCTACTCGATTCAGTCATTGGTCAGCTGTTGAGATCTCACTATGCATGATTAGGGCTACCCGAGACCATCCAGTCATGCACATGTTAGCCAGACAAGAGAAGTACAACCCTTACAGCCTAAATAATGCAAGTTTGTATTCATGTTTGCTAATGTAACTTTATCATAGTAGACGTTTCTGAAACATTAACCAGACAGCAAAGCATAAATGAACAATGATCATAATTTAAAAAAATATTCAACAGTTCCTATAATTAATTAATATGAGATTGATTTATAAAAATAGTTTAACACCGCACTACTTTTAGTAAGGATATATCAATAATCCCCAATCAGACTGTGTGTCTGTGATTCATCACTCATGTACAAGTTTATAAATTATCTGTGAAAGGTAGACAAAAACCATCCTATTGATGAAACAATTTAACAACATATTAATACAGTTAATCAGCTATTCATAAGTTGTAGTAGTAAAATAAATATAATGTACATAACATTATATACACAAAGTAGTACTACTTGTGGCAGCCCATATTAATCGTGTACTTTATTCTTCAACATATTTTCCTTGCGAAGCTAGCCCATTGTATTTGGCTCTCAGAAGAAACTTCTCCTGAGCCACTTTCACATTACCCTTCTTCCCCTGCCAAGCTGCCAACAAACTTCCCTGTAGGGCCCGACCGTAGCAGAATGTAAGAGCCCAGGGCTTCTTAGCATCAACCTTGTTGATGGCATTCAACTTAACTGTGGCGGCATCCTCTGAAAGTCCCCCAGAGAGGAATCCAACGCCAGCTACTGACACAGGGACTGTTTCCTGGAGAACGTGAACTGTGGCAGCTGCTATCTGTTCGACTGTGTATTGCTTGGCACAGCTGAAACCCGGTTGAACAATACTGGTCTTCAGTACTGTCCCTTCCAAGTAGACGTGATGGTCAAGAAGGGCTTTGTACGTGGCAGAAAGCACACGTTCACAAACACTCACGGATTCTTCAAGCGTGTGGGTGCCCTCCATCGAGATATCTGGTTCCACAATGGGAACAAGTCCTCCAGCTTGACATATACTGGCATAGCGTGCAAGAGTGTTGGCATTCTCCTGTATGGCTAGATTGGACGGCACCAGCTTGTCAGCATCAATACGAAACGCACACCTCCATTTTGCAAATTTGCAACCTTCCTTGACAAAGTGCTCCACTCTTTCAGCTAGATTGTCCAGACCTTGAGTTGAAGTTTCACTATTAGTCCCAGCCAAAGGCACAAGCCCCTTATCCAAAGTAACGCCAGGGATGATGCCCTTCTCCTGCAACAAACGCATAAAGGGTACTCCGTCTTCCGTTTTCTGATACACGGTTTCGTGATAGAGGATAACACCACTAATGCTCTCGGCCACCTTCTTATCCGTAGTGAAGAGCACTTCACGGAGAGCACGACGGTTATCTTCTGTATTCTCAATACCAACTTTAGCAAATCTACTGCTCATGGTCTCTACGGGTTCGTCTGCAGCCAAAATTCCTTTCCCCGGTGAAACCATTGCATTAGCTGTTTCCGCTAATTCTTTTCTTTGTACCCCACTCAGTGCCATACCGTCGAGTACGAGATGCCGAATAAAACTGTTTACTTTAGCTGTATCTGAGAGCTGGACGAAGGTATTTTACTACGTAGATACAGGATCGTTATGGTCTAGCTGGCTAGATTTTTCAGCAAACTAAGGCCTATAGGGCGTCAAATCGAGGCGCCACAATACCTGATCATGGCTGACTATATTTTTACGAACTGATGCATTCTTACAATGTAATAATTATTATTCTGCACTGGCATACGTACCTTTGAATTCCAGTGATGGGTGTACCAGCCCCTGTCATAGTTCGAGGTGTTTGCCATAAGCTATGGTAGGCATAGTGAACATAACCCAAGGGATGACCCAAGTGTACATGGCTACATGGATGGATCCGTATTGCACTATTAGAGCCGGACACAGCGAAAATGGCAAGAGTATGTGATTTTTATGCGATACTTCAGTGTTCATCAGTAATGGCAGTAGACGATCTGTTAACCACTGTTTTCAACTACAAACCACCTACATACAGGTATAAGTTATATGATTCGTTAATGAGTATCTTTCGGAACACAAGGTTGACCATTTATTTTGTACTTTACATTTCTACATTCAACCAGAGGTGATTAGCAAATGTCACTCTCCATTAACTTCTAACTGCACAGTTGGAATGATTATTCAATCATATGACATGTAATAATGATTTGAAGCCACACAGATGATTATTCAGACTATTCACATGACTGTCAGTGATTGCTAAATCTAATACTGATGATCGGCCACAAACAAGCTACGATCAGCTTCACCAGCTGCTTCCTCCCCCTCATACTTTCCTAGAGCGGCCAGACCATTGCACTTGGCTCTGAAGATGAGCACGTCTTGAGCTGCTTTGACGTTTTCAGTCTTTCCCTTCCAAGTATCCAACACGCTGGCTTGAAGGGCTCGACCGTACGAGAAGGTCAAGGCCCAAGGTTTGACTGCCTCGAACTTGTTGATGGCATTGAGGTGCGTTGTGGCCACTATTTCTGACTGTCCACCAGAGAGGAAGGTCACCCCAGGTACGGCTACAGGGATGGTCCTCTGGAACACTCTGATGGTTGCTTCTGCGACTTGTTCGGGAGTGTACTTCTTGGGACATGTGTATCCCGGCAGTACCATGTTGGGCTTCAGGAGAGAACCTTCCAGGTAAACGTGATGGTCCATGAGAGCCTTGTAGGTGGCGGAGAGAACACGCTCGCATACATCAATGCACTGTTCAAGGGTGTGGTCCCCGTCAACCAATACTTCTGGTTCAACAATTGGGACCAGTCCTCCAGCTTGACAGATACTAGCGTAACGAGCAAGAACATTGGCATTCTCTTTTACAGCTAGCTCAGAAGGCATCCCTTGTCCAATCTTCAACACACACCTCCACTTGGCAAATCTGCAACCTTCTTTATAATATTCCTCGATCCTCTTAGCTAGGTCATCAAGTCCCTGCGTTGTGGTCTCCTCGTTCGTCCCGGCCAGCTTCACAACACCTTTGTCTAATTTTATCCCTGGGATGATGCCTTTATCCTGGATCAGCTTCATAAAGGAAGTACCATCCTTAGCTTTCTGGAACACCGTCTCGTGGAAGAGAATGACAGCGCTAATATTCTGTGCCACCACTTTATCCGTGGTGAAGAGGAGCTCGCGATATGCACGACGGTTCTCCTCCGTGTTTTCAAGACCGATATTGGCCAGTCGTTTTCCCATTGTTCCGACACTCTCGTCTGCAGCAAGAATTCCTTTACCAGGGGCAACGATGCTCTTGGCCACCTTCACCAGGTCTGCTTTCTGATTATCGGTCAACCACGTTCCCGACATTTCCAATTTTTCCGCTGAATTCGAGGAGCTCAAAGAATCACTGACAGTCGTCAAGCTGCTGAAGACCTTTGTAACCGGATGCTAACCTTTCTATTTTCTTGTGGTCCCGCCTCTTGGCTGCCAGGGTTTTCCTCCCGTTCAGCCAACACACGTGGTCGACTCATCCTCGTGTTCGGACGATGAGACGTTGTTGTAGCGAGGTATTAACAAGGTTTATTCGTACAATGCCCAAAAGAACATACAGTGGTCAAGGTGTCCCTGAAGTAGACAAAGTGAGTCTGAAGCTAATCTTTCATGTTGCGCACGAAACAGGTACTTTGTCTCGTAGTGGATCGTCTTGCTCAACGTAAAGCGAGAGTTAACGCTCGTTTTGAGGTGTGGTCGTAGACTCTACATCCCTGTGTACGTGAGATACGATGAATTTATTGAATGTGCTTTGCGAATGTACACCAGCAATGGAGTAACTTGTGTGTAATATGTTAACACTGATAAATTCAAGAGAAGTACATTACTTTATGGAGGTCAGTAGAGGTTTAGATGTCCAAACCCTATTAATCTTCTTGCTCTATACCATGTAAGGTTTAGGTAGTAACTAAATTGTCTGTGGATGCCTCTGCTTCTAGTCTTTTAATCTAGTGGCCACCCTAATCTCGTCTAACCAGGCTGCAAGTGTAAGTGATGTGCATCTGGTGAGCGGTGGTTTGTTTCCACAGACTAGGACTATCCCAGATTGAATTTGTCACTCCATCCTCTTCCACGTAGCTCATAAATACATAAAATACTTATGTGGATATGTTTAGGAGTGGTGCATTTGATTTCTGATTCCCTCCTCTGCTTGTACTAGCATTACTTGTTCTGTATATCCTGTAGTCTTCAAGTCGTGAAGTCAACGGTAAAAGATTCAAAGCTAATCTCATTACGGAAGAAAATGTAAGTATGCATGCGTGCATATGTGCACATGCATATAGAGTCAAATGTGTCTGTATGTACCTTCTTATGGTACTCTAGGCTCAAATGTTTGTAAGTCGAACCATCAGGATGCTCATTGTTAGTACTAGTACAACTGTGATTTCTCCTAAATAATTGTAAGCTCACCTGCCTCCGGTCTGCCTGTACCTCTATGCACTAAACTAGCATTGTATTTTTATGCTAATACAATATGTCTTACTGGAGAAACACTCTGTAAACCACAGTATTAATATTGTCTACTGTGGATCAATCTTAAGGAATACATATTGACCGTTGCAGCAATAATGTTTGTTCTGAAGTAATAAAGTGGTCATTGCCATGCCCTGGTCATGGTGTGAAGCATGTGAACTGAACTGGTGTGTTTGAAAAAGGGGACGTGATAAATGGATTCGAATAATTGAAACCAGGCCATAACATGTACTCCATAGCATGATTACAAGCATACATATGTATGAACTATGAGCACATGGTATGTTTGTACTTAAGAATGCCGCAGTAACAAACTGGACTTTGTGTGTTTGCGTCTCTGGTGTGTATTTACACGTATGCATCTCTACTTGCTATTGGTCCTGTTGGTACTGTCTAGGTGTTGAGTAGTGTGAGCAAGGATGGCAAAGAACTCAAGGCCAATGGGTTTGCATGGAAGAATGCGATGACTGTACAAAAGCCTATCAATGGCCTCAAGAAACGCATGAAAAATGGAATGTCGTCAACAAACGGTTCTCCTGTGAGAATGCTGTCCACTGGTAAACCTGTAGAGGAGAACGAGGAGTTGTATCAGATGGAAAATGACCTAGGGGTCGCATCTGAGGAGAACGTTGTGAAGGGACGTCTAAAAGACTTCAGAATTTCAAAGACAACCCGCCACAAGTTGAAAGGTTGGTATTGGCAACCTTGTACATACAAAGCTCTGGTTGTGGTTATTGTAGCACACGTGCAATATGTATTCCCTACCTCAAGTATCAGTTTCACACATGTCATAGTAAATACATATGTATGTACGTATGGAAGGTTATAACTACATGTGTAGGTGGTAGCTGCTTGTGTGGGTGGTAGCTACATACGTATGTCATGGGAATTACATATGGTGGGAGCTACATATGTTGCGTTGGCTTCATATGTCTGTGGGTGGGAGCTACATGTGAATTTTATAGCTACATGTGTAGGTGGTAACTACGTACTGTACATATGTGGGTGCGAGCTAGATACGTACGTATGCTATGGCAGCTACAAACTACTCCTGGATATATGGCTCTCATGCCCAATGTAAACTAAATCGATGTGTGAGAAAAGTGAAGTGGTGAGTGGTTGATTACAGAACCAACCAAGACCTCAACGAGCACTCTGTGATCTAGTTAATGTGGAGGCATTTTAGAGCCTATCTGAGGGATTTTATCAACTGCAAATTAGACAATTGATGTATCTCGCATTGTCACTCACACTTTGCATCCTATATAGCTGTGTACTTATGTGACATTATAGAAGGCATACTTGGTAAATTGTACTGGAGCTGTAAATCTAAATCCTTAAAATTAAATATCAAAAAACCGAGATTCTTTCTTTATTTGCAGAATGTAATTATTTTATTATATCCTCAAAATTAAATATCAAAAGATTGAGTTTCCTTATTTTCTTTATTTGCACAATGGTGTCATCGCATTACATCATATCCTTCTGTTACTAAAATTAATATTACCCTGAGCATGTGTTGCATGTGCTACCTGTGGTGTCAAGGTTAAAAGGTTAATGAACAATAGGATAGTATTAGTACTAGTTATGTAGGAATGTTTGTAATGTACAACGTGCATATATACATATGTATTGTGTTCTATTATTTGTGGTGTTTTGGGGGATTGTTCTCTTGCCATGACAATTCATAACTCACCTCTGACCTTTGAACCCACATCACAACAACCTCCATGACAATTACAAACGTGTACTTACGCTCATGAGTGGAATGTGAGTCATGAATTGAATGACATTTTAAGCTCTTATGTACAGCCGTGCCTGCTTATTTTACCAGTGTTTTCCTCCAAATTCCTGGTTCAGGTTACAGTGAATTCCCAACGTAGTGAAACTGTTTTCTGTGTCCGCTGACTTTCATTATGAGAAGGTTCAACTGTACATGCACACATTTGAGTTAAGAAAGCATCACTGGATATTACGCCAACCAGCTGATAAGACCAAAGTCTGTATCAGCTGTGGGACCGAAGTCCTATTGAGATGGCAACCAGTGATGACCTCCCAGTCATCCAAATCCTCGAAATGGGACCACTTCCTTTGCACATGCCATGTGCAATTGAAATTCTTCCATCATACACACATTTGTTGGTATGTACTATATACGTGAATATGTACTAATATCATTACATGTCAGTGTAATGGTGTATGTTATTCTCCTTCAGAGAACGGTATCAAACACTTGTTTGACATTCAATCTGAATCCTTTGATCACGTCTATGATGGGAAAGATTTGGTTGGACAAGCAAGTGAGTATTGTACACTCCTTCCACCCCATACATGTATGTACGTATATACGTACGTATGTACGTACATTCATATATTCACATATGTACATAATATGTACTTATGTTCATTGCAATACTGATTTTGTATACACTTTGTTCTGTATATTTGTACATACATGCATGTGTACATCTGTATGGTGTTTGTAGTTGAGAGAAGCACATTCACGAGCACGTGTGCATGTACAATACATAAATATTATGTATGTATATGTACGTACATAAGCATAATGTGTGTATTTACCTGAATACCTGTCAAATCTGCTTTCTCTCCCTTTTTCAATTCGTATTTACGTGGATACCGTCATATTCAGGGACTGGAACAGGAAAAACGGTAAGCTGTGCTATGAATGTGGGGTAAATGCACTCATATACGTACATACATAAATACAAACACAGGTATTGTACCACTACCGATCTGTTTCATTATGTATTCTACATTCTTCATTGCTGGCCAAATTCTTCACTCATGTATGCATACGTACTTCTCGAAGTAAACCTTACCACTGAAAACCAACTTGGTGGTGTTTGTTTTCAGTAACGTATGTGTCCATAATGTGTGACTAACTTGTGTGTTCACAACTAGTAAAGTTTTGTAGAAGAAGCATAGAGCTCCCCATAAAATGTACTCACAAATTTGTTCCTTCTTCAGCTGTCTTTTGTGTTGCCTCTCGTGGAGAGACTCAATGAGGAGATGGAGGAAGGAGCACAGAAACGTGGAAGACCTCCAGTGGTTAGTGTGGTGTGCGTGCGTATGTATTTCTGCTTATGAGTCAACTTTACTTGTCTGTGCATACACACATACACCTGTGCATGCATACTGAGCCCACCTTGCTTGTATCATTCTCTTATACGTATGTTCAATGTAGGTACTGGTCATGGCACCAACCAGAGAATTGTCCTTGCAAACATTCAAAGAGTTTGAAACTTACGGTCAGAAGTTGGTGTCTTCGTGTATCTATGGTGGAGCACCTTATGAACCGCAAGGTACATATGTGCATACTTGTATAGACGTGTGTATAGGTCACCATACTGTGTGTGTGTATGTACGTCTCATATACTTGTATGTGTATTTACATTCGCATGCACTGCACATACTTTATATATATATACTACACATACACACAGTACACCGTTTTCACATGTTTACCGTATGTATGTTGGTATACCTGTATGTAACCGTCAGTACACGTGTAGTGTGTGTAGTGGTTGAATGTTGAGATCTGACTCTTGTAGAGCGTGCTCTTCGAAACGGCATAGACATCCTGGTTGGCACTCCCGGTCGGATCATGGACCACATGCAGCGTGGGAATCTCAATTTGTCTAAAATTAAGTGAGTCCAATGATGTAAGTATAGTGTGACGTTGTCATACAGTGGTTAATATCAAGGTGAATACTTTGTGTTGTCATTGGTCACCAATTTACGTACTCAAACCACTACATACGTATGCATGGTTTAAAATTGTTTATAACAGTACAGTATGTAAGTACATAGACTGTGTATAGGACATGTGTACGTACATGTTCAGTGAGGTATGTGTTTGGTGGTAAATGGATTATGGATCCATTTTATTGCATATCGCGTGTGTTCCTTGTTGTCCTGTAGGCATGTGGTGTTGGACGAGGCTGACCACATGCTGGAGAGGGGGTTTGCGGACCAGATGGATGCCATACTGAGCGAGTGCTACGAGGAAAGTGCGTATGATATGTATGTCTGGGTGTTACGTGTGTTCGGTTTGTGAAACTTGCCAACTTTGAAAGATTTGAGATTTAAAGAAGTTCAAATTTGCCCGTTTTCTCTGTATGGATACCTCCACCTTGGAGATTGTCTTTTCCAATCAACTGAAGGCAACTTACAAGGTGGAGATGTCTGATGTCACTGGCATTAACACCTGCATGTGGGTATCATCCATTTGTTACTTAAAAATGAAAAAGGATGTAGTGATGACTTGCACGAAATGAACAATGTATGAAGGACCAAGGTAGGGATTGTCGGGATAGGCAAACAGTCAGAATGAGCAGACCATGCCGTAGGATCATAGCAATCTCGGCATCAACAGCAGGAATTGCACAACATATGCAATGTACAGTACATTGTCTGAAGTCATTGGTGTCAGAATTGTTGTGTTCCAATGGGATTTTCATTTCCAAGAAATGATTGTATTGTATTTGTTATATCCAGTAATATTATAGTACGATTTGTATACATACATTTCCAATACCAATGTGCATACATACAAGTGTATGTACAGTACTTGCACACCTGTCTGTATTTGGATATCATGCAGGTCATGAGAAGCCTCAGACTCTACTGTTCTCAGCCACAGTGCCGAGCTGGGTACAGCAAACAGCTCGAAGGTATATGAGCAAGGACAGAGTGATCATTGATCTTATTGGGAAGCAGACGGTGAAGACAGCCACCACAGTACAGGTGTGTGTGTGTATGTGTGTGTGTGTGTGTGTGTGTGTGTGTGTGTGTGTGTGTGTGTGTGTGTATGTATGTATGTGTTATAATTTTGTAATTTTATTTGACATCAGATTTCGATTCACTCTATCTCTACAGCATAAAGCTATTGCTTGTCCCTACCATGAGCGAGCATCCACCATAGCTGATGTATTGCAAGTATGTTGCTTCACATGTGCACCATGCCTCATGTCTTGTAGGTGGTCTACCTATTGCAAATTTGTTTCAAAATTAACGCAATTCCTGACTGTTGACAATGATGATAAAACTTGTTCACATAACAAAATGAATGTAGTTTTCGTGATGTGGTTGATGTTTGTTTCTTAGATATACAGGCTATTATGTACGTTACTGTTTTAATGATATTCATAGGTTTACAGTGGGCAACATGGCCGTGCGATAGTGTTTACCTCCACAAAGAAGGAAGCTAATGAGCTTGTCCTCAATTCTGTCTTGAAACAAGAATGCCAAGTGTTACACGGTGACATACCACAGAAACAGAGGGAGATCACTTTACAGGTGCAGTACAGTCTGTAGAGGAGCTTGTTAAACAAGGCTCCACCTTACATGCACACGTGACGGAAACTGTTCCTTATAAGCAGGAAGTTGTTACCTCAGTACAATTTCCCATGCAACAATGTAACAACATGTTGAGCTGATTTTCTCAGCTACGTACATCAGAAATTTGTTGTAGAGGAGTTTGTTACAAGAGGGTTCAGCTGTACATACATAAGTACATAATATTATGTACATGTATATGTGCCTACCTGTGAGGCTTCCGTATCTTTTATTCCAACTGTAGAGCTTTCGAGATGGAAAATTCCAGTGTCTCGTCGCTACAGATGTGGCAGCCAGGGGATTGGACATCCCTGAAGTTGACCTCGTCATACAAACAGAGCCACCTATGGTACGTACGTATGTGCATGTGGCGGCCATCTTGCCCAAACTCCCACCACTGTGGTAAAACAAGAGCCCCTATGTGTCACTGTGTTCCACTGGTTAGTGGATAGCTAAACTTTTGGTTGTCCAAAGCTTTCATGAATAATTGTATTCTTAGTCTTAACCTAACCATCCCAATTGTAGTAACTCGAAGGGTCATCTCCAGTAGGGTGAGGTAGCAGATCAGCTTCACTACTTCCTTCTTTTTTTTTTTCTCGCAATGTTTCCACAGAACTTGCTATGCATCTCATTATCATATGCTATACATCAATTAGTTCTCAAAAGTGTTGAAATGCTGTCTCACTATTTTCCAAGTAGTCATGCAACACACCGTTCGGTGTTATTGTGGCCTCTATTGTATGTCTTTTCTACTTGTGTTGTCTGTAGGATGTGGACTCGTATATTCACCGATCTGGTCGTACTGGCAGAGCAGGACGCACTGGAGTGTGCATCATGTTCTATAAGAACACCCAGCAGGAGCAGCTGAGGGAGGTGGAGAGAAGAGCAGTAAGTATACACTTGGATATGCATTTACATACACGCACATGTACACACACACGCACACGTGTGTACGTACGTACGTACACACACACACACACACACACACACACACACACACACACACACACACACGTGCGTACATATGTACGTACACACACACACACGCACACGTGCGTACGTACGTACACACACACACACACACACACACACACACACACGCATACGTACACACACAGAGAGACTCAAGTATGTGGATAAAATTTTATCATGTGTTGTACGCGTGTTCAATATTTGTAGGGCATCAAGATAGATCGAATAGGAGCACCACAACAGAGTGAGATTGTGAAAGCTGCTGGATCAGATGCTTCCAGGTACATACTACAATTGGATAGAATCCAGCCAATTTGGCTCCAATTTATGGGATGAACAAGGTTTTCTTCAGTGTGTTCATGTCATCCTTTCTCTTATGCATGTCAAGGTGCCTGGAACAAATATCTCCTTCTGTGATTCCAATGTTCACTGAAGCTGCAAAGAAACTGATAGAAGAGAAGGGACCTAATGAGGCTCTGGCTGCAGCTTTGGCCTACATCTCTGGTATCACCGAATTCACAGAAAGATCATTGCTATCATCAATGTCTGTGAGTATGTGTGTGTGAGTGTGTGTGTGTGTGTGTGTGTGTATGTGTGTGTGTGTGTGTGTGTATGTGTGTGTGCATGTGCTTGTATGTGTATGTGTGCAGAGTTATGCATAGCCAGCCCTTTTCTAATTCCCCCTTTCAATCTGATTTAGAAAATGATCAAGGAAATGGCCTCACTACTTTTTTACGTGTACTTGTATGTGTGGGTGGGTGTGCATACACTTAACTTCTACACAGACCTGCTGGTGCCCCTACTAATGTAGTGATACCGTATAAGTAAAAGCGTCACTAAAATTATCAATGAATAAGCTTCCAACAAAGTTTTACGATTTAATTTTGACAGTTAACAGTTTCAAGGATCCAAGTTTCGGGCCACCTTTACAAAAACCCTAAATTTATAATCCTTGGAAATTTCTACCTACATAATATGTACATATGTATAATATTATGGTAATCAAAGCACAGGGCTAATAATTTGTACCGATCGTGAAGTGCCTCCATTTGTTATTATATTATACCTATTGCATCCAAAGTTGAATAGTGTGCCACTTCTCACATCTTGTGCCACACAGGGGTTCACCACTTACTTCATGAAGACAGAGTTTGAGCTGAGGGGTCTAGGGTTCGTGTGGAGCACCATTGAACGTAGCCTCCCACCAGAAGTGAAGGAATCGGTGAAAGGCATCCGAATGTGCGAAGATATGAAGGTCAGTTGATTATCCGTCTGACTCATTATCTGCAGCTCTGTGTGCAGTGGACCACTCTCCTCTGCACATACTCTCAAAATGAGGAACTTTATCCCTAATAACATGAATTTCCCAGTGAAAGGCCACTTCAACTGATTAGCTTATCTTGGTTCTGTCAGTTTGTATTCCTTTGCAAATATTTCTTCCATTAATTGTTACATGTTTAAGCAGGGTTCTCTTGGATTAGATGGGGTCCACCTTGATTGAGCAGATCCCACTTTGTGTATACGTATGTTGGTGTAATATTATTGTAGTGAGGTTGTAGTGTATTAACATACATACGTATATACTGGCACCTTATATGTGTTATTCGTGTATTATGAACTTACTGCTATACTAAGGGTGCTATATATGCAGTGGTCTTTCTATGATCCAAGGTTGTCGGTTTCTCACAATAGGGAGCTGTTTTTGATGTACCGAACAAATTTGACAAAGTCATACAGGTAATTACTCACATACATTATGTATGCACGTAAATACATTAAAACATACTTGTATACATTTTATATACATAACATATGTAATAATACTATGTATGTGTATTGCCAGCATAATAGTTATATGTATAGTGTACATACGTATGACATTGTGCATTTGCAGTTGCTGTGAATAGCATATGTACTGTCATCACCTGTATACTATATCTCCTGTCTAGGCTGAATGGAGGGACTCGAATCGAGTCAGTTTGATCAAACCGGACTCTCTGCCCAAACTCCAGGATAGACCGAGCTACAACAATGACAGAGGACAGAACAATAGGTGGAGGAGTAATGGTACATCCCAAGGCACCAATCAGTTTCAGAGACGCAATGGGTACAGTCGTGGTGGTGCGAGCAATCGAGGGGGGTACAGCAACCGTGGGGGTTACCGAAACTATTGATAAATGCTGTTTTTATTACCACTTCAATTTTGGCTGTCTTATGATTATATTAAACTATAATTGCTTGTACAATTTTATGGTTATCATATCCCAGTGCTTTTTGATTCACTGTTCAATACCATTATAATTGTATTAAATTATTCAAATATTATTTAATTTCCAAAAATATTGTATGAACTATATAATGTGCTTCTTGATCTGTTTGAAGATTCAACTCATATTAAGTGTACATATATTTAAATAATATATAATTAGACTTTAATATCATACATACATTATATCTGTATAATATGCATAATTTACACTACTATATATACGAGAAATAAGCAGTATTATCATGCAATTGCATTGAAGTTGTATAATCATAATATATACCCTATTTTGGACACTACTACATACATATCAAGTATATTCATCTATATTATACACAGTTTTCTTGGCAAATCATCAAATTGATGATATCGATCTATAATGGAAAAATATACATGAAAATACAACGTATACAAAATAATCTAAATGAGCTGTTGCAGGATATTGAAGTGGGTTACATGCAACCACTAAGTCTGTGTGGGCGTAATTCTGTACGAACATAGGTAACAGCATTTTCAAACTGGCTGGCAAACAAGCACAGGTTCCTAATTGTCACAGTACTTGAATGGTTGGCTACAAACGTATTGAAGTGAAGCAGCTGAAGAGGTGACAATTTTGGTACATCCTCATATTTAGTCTTGAGACACTCTACCATCGTGGGAACAAATACGGCTGGAGAAAAAATATCAGCTGTATTAGGCAAATAGTTGGTGAAAACCAAGGATCCTGCAATATTTAAAACTATAGGTAGTGTGGCCATGAAAATGGCAGACAAGGAAATTATAGTAGAATTCACATATCTACGTGTTTGTATCCAGCTTTCAATCTTCGGTGCTGATCTTTGCATTTCCTATAATTGTCATGCATGAAGGTGACTGTGTGTGGTGTGTGGTGTACTCAGTTGGAGATAAGGAGGTTTGTCCAGGGCTGTGTTTGTTGTTGTATTATTTCTAGTGAACTGGAAACTAACCCTAACACCCACAAGGTCATGTCCCCACCCTTCAGTCCTGAGGACTACTATCCCTGGCACTGAAATACAGCACAAGTCTCATGTCATATCGAGGGGTATATATGTTCATACAGTATATGTACTAAAAGACACTGCTAATATACATGCATGTTTGGACACATACACATGCCACACAGACACACAACACCCACACACAGACACACCCACACACACACACACACACACACACACACACACACACACACACACACACACACACACACACATACAACATCCCCACACACAGACACCCCCCACACACAAACACACACACACACACAACACACATATGTACACACAACGAACACACAACACCCAATCCACCTTCCCCCCCCCCACACACACATACAAACACACACACAACACCTACACACACACACACACACACACACACACACACACACACACACACACACACACACACACACACAACACCCCCCACACACAGACGCACATGCATGCTCATACGTATCATAGCATCTGTATATGCTGTTACAACATACATTATGTATTATGGGTAGCATATCAGTGGAGATATGCCAAACAGTTTGGATTCTTCCTCTTAAATTGATTACTATACAAAGAGGTGACTCAGGTGGTGCAGTGCATGTGTTGTGGGCTATCTGTAAACACTGGACTGGGTCAGTCCACAGTCCATGGACTGGGCTATGGACTATGGACTGGATCAGTAAGCAACATCACCCATACAAACAGCACTCATGTCAACATCACCCATACAAACATCACTCACGTCAACATCACCCATACAAACAGCACTCACGTCAACATCACCCATACAAATAGCACTCACATCAACATCACCCATACAAACAGCACTCATGTCAACATCACCTATATGAACAACACTCATCAATAACACAGCAGTGTGTAATATATATGCATAATATTATAATACTAAGAAATATGTATAAGACTAATAATGTAATTGTACTGCTGACCTGATTATCAGGCATCAAGGTGACTGTGTGTGGTGTGTGGTGTGCTCAGTTGGAGACGAGGAGGTGTGTCCAGGGGGTGTAAGTTGTTGTAGAGCATATTTCTAGGAGACAGGGTCACACACACACACAACACACACAATAAAATGGCTTCCACTGTGATTAGGCAGGCTCCACTGTAATAAGTAACACATGTCGTAAAGAGGGTTACATGCTATATATTTGATATAATAAATTAAATGTAACTGCCATGATATCAAGGTTACTATGTAGTGGTCTTTCGATGATCCAAGGTTGTCTGTTTCTCATAATAGGGAGCTGTTTTTGATGTACCGAACAAAATTCAACAAAATTATACAGGTAATTACTCGAATACACTATGCCATAATGTTATTATGTACCAAGCAATACTATCATGCAAATGTAAATTTTTAGTTATTGCATTCCCACATTTCAGAAACTACTGTAACATCAAGCATAACATACAGTTTTCTTGGCAAATCATGCATCAACTCAATCATCTCCATGCAAAAATACATGTGATGAAAACATAGACAAACTACATGTTGCAAATGTGACTAATATAAACTATAAGAATGATTGAAACATGTTATAACAGAGTTATATTACATGTGAATAATAATTATAATTCTTACATTTGAATATAAAGTATACAAAATAACCTAAATGATCTGCAGCTGTTGCAGGATAGAGTGGATTACATGCATCCACTAAGTCAGTGTGGGCGTAATTCTCTACGAACAAAGTTAACAGCATTTTCAAACTGACCAACAAACAAGCACAGATTCCTAATTGTCGCAGTACTTGAACAGTCGGCAACAGACGGGTTGAGCTCAAGCAACTGAGGAGGTGCATTCCCATATTGGGTGGTGAGACGTTGTACCATCGTGGGAACAAATACGGCTGGAGAAAACATATCAGCCATATTAGGCAAATAGTCGGTGAGACCAAGGAATCTTGCGATATTATAAACTATAGGTAGTGTGGCCATGAAAATGGCAGACAAGGAAACTACTGTGACTGTTTCAGCATTCATCCATCTGTGGATACGTACTGATCTTTGGTTTTTCAGAATGTCTTCGTCTTTTGAGAGATCCAGCGAGCAGGTAGCAACTGCAAACAAGAAGCTCATTTTGAACTTCTGGTCCAGCTCGACTGCAGGATTGCTGAGTACGTAATTCAACGTGCTGGCTATAACTGCACCTCTGACGAGAGACCGATCACTCACATCACATGGATACTCATGGGTACGCACGTCCAAACCTTTGTCAGCTGTAATCTGACATAGGTGAGCCACCATGGTTGGGAGATGTTTACAGCCGGCACTATAGATAGGGATGCTCCCTGTTTCCACAACCTCTTCACACACATCCTTGTGCATGCCTTGGATCTTTCCGGATTCCACCACATGAGTACACCCACACAGAGAATATAAGACCTTACGCAATTTCTTAGTACATTCGTGGGCTTTTCCACACAATTCTGGTGGTTCTGGAAGAACCTCATGCCAGTATCGATTGTTCTCAATAGCAAGGAATCGAGGAGAGAGCTGGTGGGTCTGGACTCTATCCAAAAAACGTTTATTGGTGCATTTTGACTCGATAAGCCTTCCTTCATAGAAATTTTCACTCTCCTCACAAGCACGTTTGAACATCCAGTTAATTTTTGCCTTCTTCTTTAAGGTTGCATCAGTGTGGAAATTGTTTCTTTGCAGCCACCACGATACTTCTTCAATAACCTGCATCCCTTTCTTCCCCTTGACACAAATACCGATATCCTCGTACACGTTGAAGCTCTTGGTGAAGTCATTCCCGCGGATGATGGCCAAGTGGGTGAGTTGGTCTTGGCGGATTCCCAGGCTCCGCGACAGCAGTCTCCTGTCCGTATATCTGCACATGAGGGATCGAGGTTCCGGATTTATACTTCCATCGTGGAACCCTTGCAGTTCAAAGAGACCCAGAGGTATAAGTCTACAAGTGCGGCTCACTCCAAAGTCAGAATCGTCTGATAAAACCCCGAAGGCTTTTTTCTCCTCGAAGTGGGATATAATCCAATGGTCAGCTTCCGTGTGGGATATGACCAACTCTTCTTTTCTGTCGAGCAATACCTTATAGCACACTCTAATGGCGAGAGAGCAACGAAAAGGGTACGGCTTTGGCTTGAAAGAATCCCATTTACTCCAGTCTTCAATTTGTTGGCGTTTCTCGAGTTGTCTTCGATTCTTTTCCTCCAATTTCTCGTGAAAGTCGACTTCATTGGCTCCAAAAGGAGCATCGGAAACAAAGATAACCTTAATCCCGAGGTGGTTCAATGCTGTAATAAAATTATTGAACTGCTGAGCTAATAACTTCAAGTCTCCTCCATAAAACCCACAAAGGTCAGGAAGGGAGTGAACTTGAGAGTGAAGTATTTTTTGATCGAGTCGACTCACCACGTTGGATAAATCACAGAAAAGAACGACCTTCTCCTCCTTTGCTAAGCTTTTTAAGTCCACTCGTTCAGTTGCTTTGTCTTTGTGCTCAACGATATAGGATAACAATCCACGTACTCCCATTGCGATGCTAGTCTTGTTCCAGACCGTATACGTCCTACTTATAATAGAATAGGGCGTGGGATTATTATAGTCCATAGAGATAGATAGGCATATTATTATTTAAAATTGGGACTTCCTCCCGGAACTGCAAAATGTCAGCACCCTATATCCGTTTCGAGGTGTCCTATATATAGAACAATCCTATGAATAAGCCCATACATTTGGCCTAAGCACCGTAAATGGAGGATATACGAGTAGTAATAATACAAGTTATCCAAAATAAACTGTTGTGGGATATTGAAGCACATCCACTAAGCTTGGGTGGACCCATTTCCAATAAACAAGTCAAAAATATGATCAAACTGGCTGGCAAACAAGCAATCCGAAACCTAACTGCAATGAAGTTGTTAATTATTGTATTATATTCCCTTATTTAGACAATGCGAATTCAAAATATACATTTATAAAAATATGGTCAAACTACATGCTGCAAATTTGACTAATATAAACCTTAAGAATAATTGAAATGGTTACTACGGTGTAATAATAAAAGTAAAAAAAATAATTATAATTCTTACAATTAAATATAAAGTATACAAAATAACCTAAATGACCTGTTGCAGGATAGAGTGGATTACATGCATCCACTAAGTCAGTGTGGGCGTAATTCTGTACGAACAAAGTTAACAGCATTTTCAAACTGACCAACAAACGAGCACAGATTCCTAATTGTCACAGTACTTGAACGGTCGGCAACAAGTGTGTTGAGCTCAAGCAGCTGAGGAGGTGACAATGACACTGCATTCCCATATTGGGTGGTGAGACGTTGTACCATCGTGTGAACAAATATGGCTGGAGAAAAAATATCAGCCATATTAGGCAAATAGTCAGTGAGACCAAGGAATCTTGCAATATTATAAACTATAGGTAGGGCGGCCATGAAAATGGCCAACAAAGAAACTACAGAAGAATTCACACATCTGTGGATTTGCGTCTTGCTTTCAATCTTCAGTGCTGATCTTTGCATCTCCAGAATCTCTCTGTCTGTTGAGAGATCCAGCGAGCAGGTAGCAACTGCAAACAAGAAGCTCATTTTGAACTTGCGGTCCAGCTCAGCCGCAGGAGTGTAATTTCTGAGTACATAATTCAACGTGCTGGCTATAACTGCACCTCTGATGAGAGATCGATCACTCACATCACACTGATGGGTGCACACTTCAAACCATTTGTACTTTGCACCAGCTGTGGTCTGACACAGGCGAGCCACCATGGTTGGGAAATGACCACGACAATAGATAGGGATGGTCTCTGCTTTCACAACCTCTTCACACACATCCTTGTCTTGGATCTTACCAGATTCCACCGCATGAGTACACCCGCATAGAGAATATAAGACCTTTCGCAATTTCTTAGTCTGTTCATGGGCTTTTCCACACAATTCCAGTGGTTCTGGGAGAAACTCTAGCCACCATCGCCTGTTTTCAATACAAAGGAACCGAGAAGAGAGCTGGTGCTTCTGGACTCGATCCAAAAAACGATAATTGCGAATACATACTGACTCAGTAAGCCTTCCTCGATAGAAAGCTTCACTATATTCACAAGCGAGTGCGTAGTCGCGATCATTTCTTCTCTTCTTCAAGATTACATCAGTATGAAAATCGTTGTATTGTAGCCACCTTGATGCCTTTTCCACAATGTTCATCCCTTCCGATGAATCCTCAGGATTAGTATTAATACCTACATCCCTGTGCACATTGAATCTCTTGGTGAAGTCATTCCCACACAGGATGGCCACATGGGTGAGCTGGTCTTGGCGGATTCCAAGGCTCCGCGACAACAGTCTCCTGTCCGTATATCTGCAGATGAGGGAATCGGGTTCCGGATTAATCATGCCATCGTTGAATCCTTCCATGCCAAAGAGTTCCAGAGGTATAAGTCTACAAGTGTGGCTCACTCCAAAGTCAGAATCATTCGATAAAACCCCGAAGGCTTTCTTCTCCTCGAAGTGGGATATGATCCAGTGGTCTGCTTCCGTAGGGGATATTACTAGCTCTTCTCCTCTGTCGAGCAATATCTGTCCGCAAACCTTAACTGCAAGGGGATGACATAAAATGTCCGGTTTCCTCCCGATAGAATCATATTTGCTCCAGTTTTTGACTCTCTGGAGTTTCTGGCGTTGTCTTTTGTTCTTTTCCTCCAATTTCCGATGAAAGTCGTCTTCGTCGGCTCCAAAAGAAGCATCGTTAACGAAGATAACCTTAATCCCGAGGTGGTTCAATGCTGTAATGAAATTATTGAACTGCTGAGCTAATAACTTCAGGTCTCCTCCATAAAACCCACAAACGTCAGGAAGGGAATGAAGTAAGTTCTCGTCGAGTTGTAAGACCAAGTTTGGTAAGTCACAGATAAGAACGACGTTCTCCTCCTTAGCTAAGTCCACCTGTTCAGTGGCTCGATCTCTGTGTTGAAGAATATAGGACAACAGTCCAAATACTCCCATCGCAAAATGAAACTACTAGATCTTAGCATAGGCCTTATCTTAGCAACTCAACCTCCAACTTCTGCATGTACGTATATCATCCCGCATACCATGGTGACCAAAAGCTCCGAGCGTTTAATAGTGCCTCGGGCGCTTACACTTCAAGTGTAAGTATTGAACGTGTATAATACGTTATATTATGTATAACCATAGACACTCTAAACTACGTAGTTTAGAGTGTCTATATATGGTATAACTAGTTGTGAACAAAGTTTAGAACCTCGAGCTCGCAAATGCTTGGATTTTATATTGACGTAGTTCAGTGACATCATCTAAAAATGTCTTCCAAAATGGATGTCATGATGGCCGACCATTTGGTGTCCCGAACGACGGATTGGCGAACCCTACACACTCACACACAACACTCACAGCACACTACACACAACACTCTACATACACACACACTACACACAACACTCTACACACTCACAGCACACTACACAAATGGGTGACCTTTTTATTTTTTTTATTTTTAACTCAAGGCCATAAACCACCCATAACCAATGTACTGTATGTTGTATGCATCATTATACAATCACTACGTGTACCACACAAATGGGGAGCACTATATATAGACGACAATGCAGGAATGATTGACAACAATATTATGTATAGACTAGTGGTAGCTACTAATAAGTGATTATTATCCGCTGATTGGGTACTCTAAAATTAATTTTTAGGGGTTGCTTGAAAAAGATGCCCTATTTTGAAATTCCAAGAATTAGAAATTGGTCTGGAATTCGGGCATAACGGGTATGCCAAACGTAATAACCTCAAAGCCCAAAAAGAGATGCCTAAGTAGTTCCAGTGTGTGTGGGGGGGGGGGATACTTGTTGGTTTGGAGAGTTTGGTGTAATAGGATCAGACTTTGACCCACGTAACTACCTTTCAATGCACAAAACATAATTAACACACTAATACACATAATATGAAGTTGTATGCATCAGCATAAATTTATAAAAAATCATTTTAACACACTCACAAAATTAATACATACATACGTCTAAAATAGAGATATTCGTAATAATAATTTTAATAGGTAGGTAGGTGTATTACACACAGCAAGTTCAACTCTGGCGGTCAAGGAGGTCATTGACAACAGCTCTTATGTGGTTGTTGTGCTACTTCAACAGCTCCTCGTTCAGGTGGCGATTCGGGAATCCCATGCTCACCAGCCTATCCACGAAGTGAGTGGGTTCTTTAGGAGGTGCCCACTTTGCCTGTGGAGGTGTGTACTTCTTTGGAAGCTTGAAAGCAGGCGTAGTAGAAGTGTTATCACAACTGTCTCCTTCACATTGGATACCTTCCTGTGTGTTCTCTACTGTAGACTCTTGTTCGAGCTCTGGAGTATATTTGTCAGAGTCTCCAACCTGCTGAACGACTTCAACTGAGTCAAGTATATTTTGGTCAACCAAATCTGTACAGGCATCCTATGGACAAACAAGATGGATGAATATAACATCTGGAGAACATACAGTGAGGCAGACACACACAGATAAGTGCTGTAACACACACAGCAGCAAATATGTACATACATACGTACCTGAAAGTCCTCGTCTGATTCACCTTCGAAAGGGGTATTGAGGTCATTCTGTCCACAAATATTCTGGTTGTTATGAACAGGTTCAAGCCTAATGTCCCCAGCTGGGGAGTCCTGTGGGTGGTGGTGGACGTGGATGTCCTTGACAAAGTTGGTGAACGTATTGACCAGACCAGTGGCTATGGTGAGAGGCTCCTTGATGGTGGCCTCACCAAGGGTCTTCCTATGAAACTTGAAGTTGCTGGCATCCCTCCTGGCCTGCTTTGGTGTGGCATTTGGTGAAATACGTGGGCTGGTGTTGTCCGGATTAGGTCCTAGTTGGGGAATAGGCTGGGGTGGTCCATCTGGCGAGGACAGCACCGCCCAATGCTGTCTTCTCCACAAATAGTGTTATTCCTGTCGTTGGTCTTGTCCTCGACAGTGTTCTGCTGAGTCTGTCCAGCAGCAGTGAGAGGAGCATTCGGATCAAAGCACAGTGGAATGATAATAACAAATTCATCACTGGAATCTGTAAACAACAACAACAACAACAGATTTTACATGATGGCCATGCACATCAGAGGGTAATCCGACGTCTCTATAATCCAATATTCTCTCTAATCCGACCATTATATGAGGTACAGTCACCATACATAGGTATGGTAAGAGGCACTCCATAATTCAACAACCTCCTAATCCAACATTATTCTCAGGTCCCATTGAGTGTCGGATTAGAGAGGTTTCACTGTATAAGTGAGTCTGTTCTATGTACTGTAGCAAACAAAGTCCCAGGTGAGGCACAGCAGAGGGGATGTGTGCTCAGAACAGGACAGGTTGGAGGGAAGCCATCAGTCACCCTCTCACTAACCTCGAAGTTCCCTGCTGGTTGCAGGCTCTGCAGTGGTGGCTCTAGACTTCTGAACTCTGGCTCATCATCAAAATTCCCATTATAATGTGTTGACAAGGGCTTTGGGAGATGTCCATGAACTACAACTGCAAGAGTAGATAAAGAATTAGACAATGCACATTGAAGTGCAAGTTGCACTTGCAATTGATGTGACTACACAATGGTACATATGTACACATGAGCATGTGTGTGTGTGTGTGTGTGTGTGTGTGTGTGTGTGTGTGTGTGTGTATGTGTGTGTGTGTGTGTGTGTGTGTGTGTGTGTGTGTGTGTGTGTGTGTGTGTGTGTGTGTGTGTGTGTGTGTGTGTGTGTGTGTGTGTGTGTGGTGTGAGTGTGTGTGTGTGTGTGTGCACGCGCGTGTGTGTGTGACTCTTACATAAACTTTCATCAAGTTTAAGTTTTGCATCTTTCAAAGTTTCAAAAGGATCCTTTTTCCATACTTCAAGTACGTACCTTCTCTATGGACCAGTCTATTGTGAAAGAAGTCATGTGACAGTCACATGATATATAGCAAATAGCGGACATATTCTCCTCACCACAATGGACCAGCAGCAACTCAGCTGCAAATGAACGGAGCTTGATCTCTCCACATTTAGGCACAGACATGGATAGCAAAGCCCACACGTCTATGGGTACCGTCAGTTTGCCTTCAACTCCTTCACAAGCTCCTCCTTCATCTCATGCAATCCTTCTGGGTGCCGCATCGTGTAGGTCTGGCACGCACAAATACAGATAAATGGATTCATTCCTAGATGACAAGACACATTCCCACAACACCGAGTACACTAGCTGGTAGAATAACGGTCTCCACACAAAATGGAGCAAACCCAATTCTCGCCATTCAAATATGAGGATCAGACGTACCCTTGCCCTGAAGGAGAGGTCATTGTCTGTTTCCATTTCTGATTTTTCTGTTGGCTACAAATGAGAATTGGGATAGAAAAAATGTCAAAAATTGCAAGGTACAAGTAAGTTCACCACACACAACACTCACAGCACACTGCACACAGCACTCTACACACACACACAACACTCACAGCACACTGCACACAACACTCTACATACACACACACTCACACAACACTCTACACACTCACACACAACACTCACAGCACACTACACACAACAATCTACATACACACACACACATACAGCACTATACATACATACACACTCACACACAGCACTCTACACACTCACAGCACACTACACACAACCTCACACACAGCACTCTACACACTCACACACAACACTCACAGCACACTACACACAACACTCTACATACACACACACACTACACACTAACACACAACACACTACACACAACACTCTACATACGTACACACACACTCACATACAGCACTATACATACATACACACTCACACACAGCACTCTACACACTCACACACAACACTCACAGCACACTACACACAACCTCACACACAGCACTCTACACACACACACAGTCACTCACAGCACACTACACTCACACAGCACTCTACACATTCACACACAGCACTCTATACACACACAGCACTCTACACATTCACTCACTACAAACACCATCTTGGGCTCTGGTAGTTTTATTATCACAAATTGACCAGAATCTGATGCCAAATCACATGGAGTCTTTCCCAAAGTGTTCTTCCTCAACAATGGAGACCCATAAGCCAAGAGAAGCTGGGTGTTGGCGTTAGAAGAGAGGATAATAAGCACATGTGCATGGTGCATACAGAATCTCTTGATACATTTATGTATGTACATGTACGTACATACGTAGGTATACACAATATACATTATATACATACAAAGCACACCACGTACGCACCAATGTACAGTTGAACCTCCTTAACGTGATACTCTATGGACAATTCCACAATTCCATGCTAAAAACATTTCCTGTTGACAGTACTTAGATAATGCACGTGTACATCAGCTGAAAATGTAGAGACTTAACAATAATCTTATGCTGTAGAGATGTTGTGTTAATAAGGTTCCACTGCACATAAATTGTACAATACATTACATACATACATTCATACATATGTTGGTACAGGTACACACTTACTTCAACACATCCAAGTAGACCAGACTGAGCAGCCTGATGTAATGGTGTATTCTCATCCTACACAGCACTGAAACGTGTGACACACACACACACACACACACACACACACACACACACACACACACACACACACACACGCACACGCACACAAACACACACGCACGCACACACACACACACGCACGCACGCAAACACACACGCACACACCACCACCACCACCACCATCACCACCACACCTTGTCCAACAGACACACAGACGGATGATAAACATAACTCTTGTCCAGTCCATTTCTCCTCTCGCGGTCCGAACCATTGATAAACGGTAGTTGATATCCTTTCTTCACAGGCTGGTCTAAGAGCATTTGGAGGAGTTCCTTTCTCTTTTTGTCTGTTCTCTGACTCGAACGAGAAGAAGCACACGCTACATGAAAGGCTGTCTGACCATTGGCGTTAGTTACGAAAGGGTCACCGCCAAATCGAAGGCATTCGTTCAGGAAAAGTTTGTGCTCGAACCTGACAGCGTATATCAGAGGCGTGTCATTGGAAGGACTGGGTCCCATGTGTTTATTGGGATTAAAGTTCTTCTGTAAGTGGGCTGACATATCGGATTCCGAAGACTGCATTTTCCGAAGGATCTCTTCTTCTCCAGGTAATTTCCATTTGGCCCGGATTCATTCTTACTGTTATCTTTCCGTTCTTCTTCGGTTAGAAAAAACTGAAAGAACTTCGTTTCCACTGCACCCATCTCCAGTACGCACTGATCATTAGAATCTGTCACGAGTCTTTAGGTAACATATTGTCAAAATGTGTTCTTACACGTAACTGAAACAGTGAATTTATATTATATTTTATATTGGGCAAAAAAGATGGCCGATTTCAAAAGGCCGAGAATTAGAAATTCGGCTAGAATTCAAGCGAAACGGCTTCGCCGAACTTTATACCTCCAGCGAAGGTTTTTAAAAACCTAAAGTAGACGTCCAAGTATTTTGAGTGCTGGGGAAGGCTTCTGCGACTCCACTTTTATCATTTTTATCAAATTGTACACTTAGGGCAACTATAAATAGCGCAGATACTAATAATAAAATAGATAGGTCACGGTAGCCGGCTGGTCAGGTGACACGATTCTAGGCTCCAGGTCGCGGGTTCGAAACCTCCAAAGGACGGGTTTTTTTCTCTGAAAAGAAAGAGCTCACTTCCTGGTGGTCAGTCGCAATACTCTCTACAAAGAACCGTAGAGGGGAGCTTTGGGACTCGCGGCTGACCTCCCAGCTAGAATAGTGTCTTCTGCATTCGCGGAATGACCAAGTACACAGTATCTGTGGAAAGTCCCTATAAAACCGACCATGGGTTTGTTCGACCCCGAGTGGGTGACCTTTTTTTAATTTTTTTTTCAACTCACCATAAACCACCCATAACCATCATTACAATGTACTGTATGTTGTATGCATCATTATACAATCACTACATGTACCACACAAATGGGGAGCACTATATGTAGGCAGCATATGTACGACAATGCAGGAATGATTGACAACAATATTATGTATAGACTAGTGGTAGCTACTAATAAGTGATTATTATCACTGATTGGGTACTCTAAAATTAATTTTTAGGGGTTGCTTGAAAAAGATGCCCTATTTTGAAATTCCAAGAATTAGAAATTGGTCTGGAATCCGGGCATAACGGGTATGCCAAACGTAATAACCTCGAAGCCCAAAAAGAGATGCCTATAAGTAGTTCCAGTGTGTGTGTGGGGGGGGGGAGGGGGGAAATACTTGTTGGTTTGGAGAGTTTAGTGTAATAGGATCAGACTTTGACCCACGTAACTACCTTTCAATGCACAAAACATAATTAAACAATGCACTAATACACATAATATGAAGTTGTATGCATCAGCATAAATTTATAAAAATCATTTTAACACACTCACAAAATTAATACATACATATGTCTGAAATAGAGATATTCGTAATGATAATTATAATATGCAGTGTGTGTGTGTTTGGGTGTGGGTGCTAAACTATGAAACATTTCATTATTATTGTGGGTAGGTAGGTGTATTACACACAGCAAGTTCAACTCTGGCGGTCAAGGAGGTCATTGACAACAGCTCTTATGTGGTTGTTGTGCTTCTTCAACAGCTCCTCGTTCAGGTGGCAATTCGGGAATCCCATGCTCACCAGCCTATCCACGAAGTTAGTGGGTTCTTAAGGTGGTGCTCACTTTGCCTGTGGAGGTGTGTACTTCTTTGGAAGCTTGAAAGCAGGTGTGGTAGAAGTGTTATCACAATTGTCTCCTTCACATTGGATACCTTCCTGTGTGTTCTCTACTGTAGACTATTGTTCGAGCTCTGGAGTATATTTGTCGGAGTCTCCAACCTGCTGAACGACTTCAACTGAGTCAAGTATATTTTGGTCAACCAAATCTGTACAGGCATCCTATGGACAAACAAGATGGATGAATATAACATCTGGAGAACATACAGTGAGGCAGACACACACAGACAAGTGCTGTAACACACACAGCAGCAAATATGTACATACATACATACATACGTACCTGAAAGTCCTCGTCTGATCCACCTTCGAAAGGGGTGTTGAGGTCATTCTGTCCACAAATATTCCGGTTGTTATGAACAGGTTCAAGCCTAATGTCCCCAGCTGGGGAGTCCTGTGGGCGGTGGTGGACGTGGATGTCCTTGACAAAGTTGGTGAACGTATTGACCAGACCAGTGGCTATGGTGAGAGGCTCCTTGATGGTGGCCTCACCAAGGGTCTTCCTATGAAACTTGAAGTTGCTGGCATCCCTCCTGGCCTGCTTCGGTGTGGCATTTGGCGAAATACGTGGGCTGGTGTTGTCCGGATTAGGTCCTAGTTGGGGAATAGGCTGGGGTGGTCCATCTGGCGAGGACAGCACCTCCCAGTCTGGGAGCCCCCCAATGCTGTCTTCTCCACAAATAGTGTTATTCCTGTTGTTGGTCCTGTCCTCGACAGTGTTCTGCTGAGTCTGTCTGTGTGTGACTCTTACATAAACTTTCATCAAGTTTAAGTTTTGCATCTTTCAAAGTTTCAAAAGGATCCTTTTTCCATACTTCAAGTACGTACCTTCTCTATGGACCAGTCTATTGTGAAAGAAGTCATGTGACAGTCACATGATATATAGCAAATAGTGGACATATTCTCCTCACCACAATGGACCAGCAGCAACTCAGCTGCAAATGAACGGAGCTTGATCTCTCCACATTTAGGCACAGACATGGATAGCAAAGCCCGCACGTCTGTGGGTACCGTCAGTTTTGCCTTCAACTCCTTCACAAGCTCCTCCTTCATCTCATGCAATCCTTCTGGGTGCTGCATTGTGTAGGTCTGGCACGCACAAATACAGATAAATGGATTCATTCCTAGATGACAAGACATTCCCACAACACCGAGTACACTAGCTGGTAGAATAACGGTATCCACACAAAATGGAGCAAACCCAATTCTCGCCATTCAAATATGAGGATCAGACGTACCCTTGCCCTGAAGGAGAGGTCATTGTCTGTTTCCATTTCTGATTTTTCTGTTGGCTACAAATGAGAATTGGGATAGAAAAAATGTCAAAAATTGCAAGTTACAAGTAAGTTCACCACACACAACACTCACAGCACACTACAAACAACACTCTACATACACACACTCACACACAACACTCACAGCACACTACACACAACACTCTACATACACACACTCACACAACACTACACACTCACACACAACACTCACAGCACACTACACACAACACTCTACATACACACACACACAACACTACACACTCACACACAACACTCACAGCACACTACACACAACACTCTACATACACACACACACACACACACAGCACTCTACATACATACACACTCACACACAGCACTCTACACACTCACACACAACACTCACAGCACACTACACACAACCTCACACACAGCACTCTACACACTCACACACAACCCTCATAGCACACTACACACTCACACACAACACTCACAGCACACTACACACAACACTCTACATACACACACACTCACACACAGCACTCTACACACTCACACACAACACTCACAGCACACTACACACAACACTCTACATACACACACACACACTACACACAACACTCTACACACTAACACACAACACACTACACACAACACTACATACACACACACTCACACACAGCACTATACATACATACACACTCACACACAGCACTCACAGCACACTACACACAACCTCACACACAGCACTCTACACACTCACAGCACACTACACTCACAAAGCACTCTACACACTCACACACAGTCACTCACAGCACACTACACACAGCACTCTACACATTCACTCACTACAAACACCATCTTGGGCTCTGGTAGTTTTATTATCACAAATTGACCAGAATCTGATGCCAAATCACATGGAGTCTTTCCCAAAGTGTTCTTCCTCAACAATGGAGACCCATAAGCCAAGAGAAGCTGGGTGTTGGCGTTAGAAGAGAGGATAATAAGCACATGTGCATGGTGCACACAGAATCTCTAAATACATACACGTATGTATGTACATGTGCGTACGTACATATGTAGGTATACACAATATACATACACCACGTACGCACCAATGTACAGTTGAACCTCCTTAACGTGATACTCTATGGGCAATTCCACAATTCCATGCTAAAAGCATTTCCTGTTGACAGTACTTAGATAATGCACGTGTACATCAGCTGAAAATGTAGAGACTTAACAATAATCTTATGCTGTAGAGATGTTGTGTTAATAAGGTTCCACTGCACATAAATTGTACAATACATTACATACATACATTCATACATACGTTGGTACAGGTACACACTTACTTCAACACATCCAAGTAGACCAGACTGAGCAGCCAGATGTAATGGTACATTCTCATCCTACACAGCATTGAAACGTGTGAACACACACACACACACACACACACACACACACACACACACCACACACAAACACACACACACACACCACACACACACACACACACACACACACACACACACACACACACACCACACACACACACAAACACACACACACACACACACACACACACACACACACACACACACACACCACACACACACACAAACACACACACACACACACACACACACACACACACACACACACATACATACACACACATACACACACACACCACGCACACACACACACGCACACACACACACACCACCACCACCACCACCACCACCACACCTTGTCCAACAGACACACAGACGGATGATAAACGTAACTCTTGTCCAGTCCATTTCTCCTCTCGCGGTCCGAACCATTGATAAACGGTAGTTGATATTCTTTCTTCACAGGCTGGTCTAAGAGCATTTGGAGGAGTTCCTTTCTCTCTTTGTCTGTTCTCTGACTCGAACGAGAAGAAGCACACGCTACATGAAAGGCTGTCTGACCATTGGCGTTAGTTACGAAAGGGTCACCGCCAAATCGAAAGCATTCGTTCAGGAAAAGTTTGTGCTCGAACCTGCCTATATCAGAGGCGTGTCGTTGGAAGGACTGGGTCCCATGTGTTTATTAGGATTAAAGTTCTTCTGTAAGTGGGCTGATTCCGAAGACTGCATTTTCCGAAGGATCTCTTCTTCTCCAGGTAATTTCCATTTGGACTCCTTCTTACTGTTATCTTTCCGTTCTTCTTCGGTTAGAAAAAACTGAAAGAACTTCGTTTCCACTGCACCCATCTCCAGTACGCACTGATCAATAGAATCTGTCACGAGTCTTTAGGTAACATATTGTCAAAATGTGTTCTTACACGTAACTGAAACAGTGAATTTATATTATATTTTATATTGGGCAAAAAAGATGGCCGATTTCAAAAGGCCGAGAATTAGAAATTCGGCTAGAATTCAAGCGAAACGGCTTCGCCGAACTTTATGTCTCCAGCGAAGGTTTTTACAAACCTATAGTAGACGTCCAAGTATTTTGAGTGCTGGGGAAGGCTTCTGCGACTCCACTTTTATCATTTTTTATCAAATTGTACACTTAGGGCAACTATAAATAGCGCAGATACTAATAATAAAATAGATAGGTCACGGTAGCCGGTTGGTCAGGTGACACGACTCTAGGCTCCAGGTCGCGGGTTCGAAATCGAGAGAGGACGGTTTTTTTCTCTGAAAAAAAAGATCTCACTTCCTGGTGGTCAGTCGCAATACTCTCTACAAAGAACCGTAGAGGGGAGCTTTGGGACTCGCGGCTGACCTCCCAGCTAGAATAGTGTCTTCTGCATTCGCGGAATGACCAAGTACACAGTATCTGTGGAAAGTCCCTATAAAACCGACCATGGGTTTGTTCGACCCCGAGTGGGTGACCTTTTTTTAATTTTTTTTTTTCAACTCAAGGCACCACCCATAACCAATGTACTGTATGTTGTATGCATCGATCATTATACAATCACTACATGTACCACACAAATGGGGAGCACTATATATGTACGACAATGCAGGAATGATTGACAACAATATTATGTATAGACTAGTTATTAGACTAGTGGTAGCTACTAATAAGTGATTATTATCACCGATTGGGTACTCTAAAAGTAATTTTTAGGGGTTGCTTGAAAATGATGCCCTATTTTGAAACTCCAAGAATTAGAAATTGGTCTGGAATTCAGGCATAATGGGTATGCCAAACGTATACTAACAGCGAAGCCCAAAAAGAGATGTCTAAGTAGTTCCAGTGTGTGTGTGGTGGGGGGGGGGAATACTTGTTGGTTTGGTGTAATAGGATTAATTGTACTATTGTATTATGTTAATAGTAATAATATTATGTATAATAATATGCAATCGGGTATGTTACAAAAATTAGAGAAAAATCTGTTTTGAGCACACAAGAAAAAATGAAATACTACTTCAATCACTTGCACACCATGCAGTTATACATTAGACTGCTGATCATGGCTATGTTGTCTATCTCATGGATCACAATGGGGTTATAACGAGGTCTTCATGGGAGCTATCTTGTGTAGTGTTGATCCTTATAAGGAAAGAACATACGTTGGTGATCCACACAACAAACCCATACATGGCTATGACAGTATACTTTACTTCACATGACCACACTCCACAGTCTACAACACCAATTCACTATATGCCAAAAGGCTACATCACAAACTCACTCCATACCACACAGTATACATCATACACTACATCCCACCATTCCTACCACTCAGGAGCAGGTCTCTTAATCACTGTCTCATTGTGCACGTCTTGAGGTACTGTTCTCATGAGTTCATTATAGTGACCAATACCTTGGGAGGCACTGGGGTCAGAGTCAGTCCTTGTGAGGAAGGAGATAAGAAAGCACTTAGTCCACACAGCAACCCATATGGACATCACTGTGTATAATAAGGGATTTTTGACCAGAATTGGCAATATTCATTTCTTTGCCAATGTGCTAGAAGGCCTTTTTGGAGAATACCACTCCTCATCAGTAGCATTGGGCAATGTTCTGAGTAGTCAATCTCAGCTAAGTAGAGTATTGGCTGGGCTTTTTAGCCTATCAGGTCGTTGTCTGTAGGGTGACATTGACTTGACATCACTGTGTGTTTATCTTAATCTGCTACCACTTGAGGCACCATATCACTCAAACCACATTCATCACTCCAGACAGACTTGTCTCTACGGCCAATGTACCCACTCCATGGCCTGTTTCACTCACTCAAGACCACCACAGTGGCCATCACGTTCCTTAATAGGTAACATGCCAAGAATATAATATGTGTAAGGGTGATAAGGCATAAGGACCTTTTTCATACTAAATGACATTGTGATCAGACACTTAATGGGTAAGTAGGGTAAGTTACCTCTCCCTCACCCCTCGCAGATACTTACCCTTCGGGATCATGAGTGTCACTGCTTTCGCTTTGAAGGAGACCCCTGGTCGACTCAGTTCTTTCCCTTTGCCATCTCTTCGCTATCTCTCTCCTATCTAGAAGTGAGTGCTTTTTCCTTCGAGAAGAATCATGTTTGGTTGAGAGGTTAAGTACATGTGTTGAAATGAATGTATGTCTGTATGCATGTATGTGTGTGTATGTGTTTGTGTGTGTCTGTGTGTGTGTGTGTGTGTGTGTGTGTGTGTGTGTGTGTGTGTGTGTGTGTGTGTGTGTGTATGTGTGTGTGTGTGTACGTGTTTGTGTGTGTGTTTGTGTGTGTGTGTGTGCTTGTGCAAGTGTGTTTGCATGTGTTTCTGCCTGGATGTCACAATGAATGTTTCACATTGAATGAGCAAGACATACACAGGCTTCTTCTCTGGTGGACTTGTTGACAAACAACCTTCACTCTTTGAGGGAGACATCTGAAGACCTTCCTCAAAGCAAGACCCAGGAATGTCATGGTAGGACATACTGTCCTTCCTTGTTCTGTGGTGGAGGGCAACAAGCAACATATCATGCATAGGAAGCAGTCAAGAATGTAAGTCATCCATTATTATTCTGCTTGGCATGTGTTGATACGTCTCATTACCTCATTGAGGACTATATTAGTATACAGGAAAAAAACTTTACCCTACCTAACAAACATGCATGCAGACATATACAAGAATGCACGTATGCACACATGTACGCACACACGCACGCACACACGCATGCATGCACACACGCACGCACGCACACACACACACACACACACACACGCACACACACACACACACCTCAAATTGAAGTTATCGTTCTTGACAAACTTGTGTGTTGGATCTGGTGTTGCAGAATACTGGTGACCCCTTTGATCCACTCCCTTAAGCTGTTCAATGTTATCTCTATATGACAGGGAGAATGAAGAACATACAGTAGAACCTCCATAATATTATAATGCAACATCCCCTATGACTATATTCTGAAGTGTTTTAGCAGATTATGGCCTTGTATCAGGAGATTGATGGTATAATCCCAAATTCTGTCACTTTATAGATAAACTAGTGTACAAGGAGACATACAAGGGGATGAGAGGGTGTGATCAATGCAGGGGTATCCCCTAAGGGTGGGTGGGATTATGCGCGCATTGCAGGGGTATCCCCTGAGGGTGGGTGGGATGGTGTGCCCATTGCAGGGGTATCCCCTGAGGGTGGGTGGGATGGCGTGCGCATTGTGAGGATTTCCCCCTTCTAAACACTGTCAGGGTTCTCATGTACAGAATACATGTGTTGACAAACGCACACAACTCACTCGATCACTGGTATTGTGACCTCAACTTTACTTGCAGTCACTGCAGAAGGTTGCCTGTCTTTTCTGCTCTCAAACTCAGTACTACAATGGAAATATGATCAAATATTACCAGGTAGGTATAATGAACAGATAGGAATGTACATAGTTCATATTATGTCCACACATATGAATGTACAGTGCAGTACTGTATGTACAGTAGCAGTTTGCATACAATTTGTGTACATTTGTCAACATTACTGTGTATATTGTGTACATGTATGTTAGGTCATGTACACATGATAGTGTGTGTACTGTATGATATTGTGCATGTGTATGTATTTGTACATGTGTATCTGTGAGCATATGTATTTATGTAATATGTAAATGTTTGCATTTTTATCAATGTCAGGTTGTCATACACAGATAGTCTCCATATACAGTGAAACTTCTCCAATCCAACACTCAATGGGACCTGAGAATAATGTTGGATTAGGAGGTTGTTGGATTATGGAGTGCCTCTTACCATACTTATGTATGGTGACTGTACCTCACATAATGGTTGGATTAGAGAGAATGTTGGATTATAGAGGTGTCGGATTAGGGAGGTTTCACTGTATATCCGCAGTGCACACAGTACAGACTCTGAAATACACTATAGTATTGGTACTGATACTCACTGCATGTCCTCATTATCTAGATAATTTGCCACGGGGAACATCGGCGTAGACAGGCCCTCGCTGTTGCTACTATCGACTGATGTGAGGTGCTTCAACGTCATAGAGTCGCTGTTTCTACTGGAACCCACACAATGTCTGCAGGAGTCAGAGATACACATTTTATTATTTTCAGTATACTACTATAACATAGCTGATATAGCTATGATATAATATGTAGTCATAATCAGGTATAGGATAATATGTACGAGTCCTACACAATATTATAAAAATCATGTTCTGGAAGATAATGCAAAGTACGTAGTCAGTCCATTGCAGTACTACATACACCAGGGGTAGGCTGCTTTGGGTGGCTCTTTTGGTAATAGCCACTTTGCAACCAAAACTAAAATGGCTTACAGAGGTCAAATTATCTCTGTTGCCAGAGTGTTGCGGCAAGTCTTCTGGCAGTTTTAACCAATGGAATAATTATTGCCTGATATGTCTCAGGCTTGATCAGTTAATTTGAAATGAGATTGCTAGTGTCCAGGATGTTTTCATAATCGGAGGCTTGCTCTAGCAACCCATGGAGCAAATTACTGCATAAAGGTCTCTCAAGTTTATCAAACAGGGGAGTTACAAAGAGGGTAGTCGAACACCTGGTGGGCCCTCCCCTGCTGACCTTGTCATGAAGATGAATGTGTCAGAAGGGAACAATGCGAATGTAGAGAATTAGTACACTGATGCACACACACACACACACACACACACACACACACACACACACACACACACACACACACACGCACTCACACATACACACACACGCATGCACACACGCACGCACACACATGCGTGCACACACACACACACACACACACACAAGGCACACACACACACATGCGCACACACGCACACACACACACACACACACACACACACACACACACACACACACACATGCGCACACACGCACACACACACACACACACACACACACACACACACACACACACACACACACACACAAGGCACACACACACGCCCACACACGCAGCTGCAATGGGAACAGCTGCATTAATTGTACATGTTCCATGGTTAGCAACCCTCCAGCAGAGTTCCTGGTACTTTTTCAGTACCACACAGCACATAGTTTTATATTTCTGCTCCACCCACAGTAAGTCAATTTGGTAGGTCATGTATACGCAGTTACTTAGCAATGGATAATGATGCCATAAAAACAAAAATTTCATTTCCTGCTCCACCCACAGGAAGTAAACTCGGTGTTGTGCCCACTTGATGGTGAACAACAATATCACAATTCATTGCATCATGTGAAACACAACATGAGACACATGCAAGGCAGAAAAGAATCATAATTACAACTGTGACATTGTACAAGTGCGAGTGTCTATAAAAGAAATGTAACTACCTGTGTGCTGGAATTATACCATTTGCAAGATTGTAATGACCGGTTCATTACCAGTTGACCTGTGCAATGTGTACTTCTCAAAAGTTTGATCCCAAATATATAATAATACTCATTAACTGAAAAGCTTTTGTGCATCCCTCAAAATTGTATCAATTTCGTTATACTCCATTTCCCTTTTCAATTGAAATTGATGACTTTTGGCTCTGGTTATCTTCTGGCTGCTTGCCTTCTTTGTTTTGCTGGCTCCTTCGACATTTGAAGAGGAAGTTTTCATTTTGGATTTGGGAGTATGGTGGGATTCTGGGGTGAGGAAATCCACATAGCGCTGTGCCTTTGGAGTGCGTGGTTTGGCACTTTCATCATCTTTCTCCGGTGAAAGATGACTAGAAGCCAGTGCTGATTTTCTTGTCGTCCTTGGTGAAGATCCACGGCTTGAGGGCGGAGGTGGTTTCAGTTTGGGTGTGTCACTTTGTTTTGCTTTATAATCTGCTGGGATTTTTGGTCTGCTTCTAGGTGTTACAGAAGTTTCCACCGGTGTTTTTTCCCTAACAGCCAAAGTCTGACGAGGTGTTACTGCTTTCTCCCCAGGTTGATTCTTAGTGTTCGGAGTGTGAGGCTGATCCAATGCTGTCTCTTTATTTTCTTCCTTCTTGCTGCGTTGTGCTTCGCTTACCACTTTCCCTGGTGATCTCTCTTTGCTGCTGGGTATTCGGCGATGTTTTACAGTCGTATCTTCAACGAAGTTTGATTCTGCGTATTTGTCTTGGAGACTTTCTTCTTGGCTTACGGGTGAACGTTGAGATTGAAACAAATCCATGTCTATGTCTCGCAGCGAGTTCTCACTAATAGTCTTATACCGTCCTTGTTTCATTTCAGGAGGAGTGAACTGTTCATACACAGGGTTTGCAGCCGAGGATAGCAAGCTAACATTTTTGCTGTAACAACCGCACACAAAGGTGATGAATCGCCACCAAACACATGTAGGGAAAGAATAAGAAAGCAACATAACACACACAACAACTCACGTTCTATTTCGCCTCAAATGATATGGAAACCAACTATAAAAGAAAGGAAGGACACCAATAAAGAAGGTACAAGTGTCCATTGGAAACACTCAGTCTATGGGCTCTCCTAGCAGATCATTTGTACCTTCACCCCAAATATATGTGAGTACACTGTCAGTACACTTATTCCTAAGTTTACATTAAGGGGTTGTGGTTGTTTGCTACGTACGTAGTACATTTAGTGCGAAATGAATCAGTTCCTCCATATCCTTGAATTCGAATCAATGATTCCTGTTTGATGGAGTGTAGTCCACTTACACAGGCCATTAGATCTATATTATACAAGCTAATTTCTAGTTGGTAGCTACACCGGTCATTATATCCCTTACTAGGCACATTTGGACTATAAATTTGCAATATGCTGTGGATACAACCCATGCAGTAGTTGTAGCTAGGATTGGTGTACCAAAGTACTCAGCTTACTGAAATTACATCTGTTCTGACCTCGAGTAAGTTACACCCTTTACTCGTATTACAAATTTAATGGATCAACATGAGTGGTGGAAGGAAACAGAGTGGGAGGATGAGGTATGGAATGCTAACCAATGGCTACCACCTACATAGCCACCACTGTGACAACACAGACACTCCAACAGCAAAGGCTGTTACAGGAATGTTGACCCCACCCCTGGTACAAGACAACACAACATGATACTATTTAGCGCTACGAGGCTGATTGCTGTTGACATATATATCCATACAAGCTAAACTAGGGACACCAATCTGTGTCCCAGTGTTTTAGACTTCTGTAGTACTGTGACTAAATAAACTCAAAATGAAGAAAACCTCTATCTGTAGTAGGCACATAAACCACAAGGCACCTCTAATACTAAGGATTCCATGGTATACATCCTACCGGCATTATCGACTAGTAATCAACATAATGATACCATCTATATATTATTATATTTTGTATTTTTATAATTTATACCATCTACAATAGTGAATTGAAAGTGTTCAGTGCGCGGAACGTTTGTATGGCTTACCGTCCTTCTTTGCTTCGGCCGTCTGTTCCCCGTCCAAGTCGCCGTTTGTGGTAGCACACACATGCGATACACCCGGACAAGGACACGCAGATGAGCACGGACAGACCCAGAAGAATGGAGAGGATTATTAGAGCAGTCGTGTCGTCCAGTACAGGGGCTACGATAGAAGGTGGAGTAGAGGTGAATTCGACGAAGATTGGAGTTAATAACATAGCTCAAATTTACCTGAAGACACTTGTCCAACGACGACAGTAATCGTTGCCAGAAATAAAACAAATTGGAGCCTTACTCTGTCCATTGAAGAACTCATGGTTCCTTTGTTGTGAGTCGACAACGCCCTTCGGTTTGTAACGATATTCATTGTCTCACGTGCACCAGTGTTTTGCACGCCAAATTTGGTTGATCACCAGTTCAGATATACTATGACATCGTAATAATAATAATAATAATAATATAATAATAATAATAATAATAATAATAATAATAATAACAATAACAATACATCTGTGTATTATTATTATACAATAACATCAGATAAAAACTAAGCAACACCCTTTATCATACAAAAATACATTGCAGAAGAAAAGCAGTTCCAAATAAAAATTGATTTTGGTACTCAAAACATAACAATGTTTCCATGTACACCAAGGATCCCAACAAATAACAACAACAACAATAACAAGTGACGCACACAGATTCCACATGTGCTCAGTTTTGATGGGTGTTCCTGACCAATCTGCATGAATGACAAGAAATATGCGCTGACTGCAGTTGAACCTCGATAACACAAAATCTGATTGCACAGAATAACGTATATCTGGAAATATTGGCGGTGATTTAAATTTGGCAGTCACAGACATAACCGCCAAATTAATATTCGCTAATCAACATTTGCGTTTTAACGTTATCAACACTCATTCTGGCAAACCGCCAAATTTAAATTCTGCCAACAATGCATTGGGCCAGATTTTGGTCAAATCGCCAAATTTTATGACTGCCAATATTTCCGGATATACAGTATCCCTCATCACGACGCTCCAGTCAAGCCCCTACATTTACTATGCACATATAAATATATTATGCAAGTACTGTTAGCATGTAATTTTGAAGCTGTCCATAGAGTGTAATGTTAAAAAGGTTTAACTGTAGGTATATTATAGCACAGTGAAGTCAACTTACTCTTTGAAGACTTCCAGCTCCTCGAACACACTGTACAATTTCAATTTCAGTTGGTTCCTCTCATCAATGACGGTCATCAGCTCATGCTTGGTGTAGCGAGGAACCTTATCGTCATCCTGTACAACAGAATGTCTTATTCCAGCTGTGGCTCTCTACAATATTCAAGATTGCGAGAAGTATATGTAACTTGTATAAATAATATACCTAGTACATCTGTAACCTAACATTGCGTAGACAGACCCAACAAAAGAAATTTGCTGAAATCGTTGAAACAAAGAAGACAAAGCCAGGATCCACCTATGTAAGGCTCACATAACATTATGTACATTAACAAAGGCTTGAGAGGAAGGGAATTTTTGTTGTGATCAAAAGAGAAGGATATAGTGCTTCTTCCCTCCCTCAAGAGAGAGAAATACACGTAACCTAAAACATAATATTTTGAAGTATACAATGACCAATATGTTTGGTTATATGGATGGGTTTACATACGTATATGGATGGGGTCATCTGTTTACATCAATTTGTATATCACTTCCCACACATACTGTACATGTACACATACACATACACATACGTACATGGTGGGGAAGGTTTATTGCACAGTAAGCCTGTGCAAGGCCTAAGGTTGACAAAAATCATATCACTGGATTTACGCCAAACCAGCCGAGACAGTGGTTCCCTTTTTGAGGATTTGGATGACTGGGAGGTAACCACTGGTTGCCATCAAAATCAGACTTTGGTCTCCCAGCTGATACAAGCTTTGGTCTATTTTCGGCTGGTTTGGCGTAAATCCAGTGATATGATTTTTGTCAACATACGTACATGTGTGCACATTGTCTCTGTGTACACGCAGCATGGATCAACCCACAAGGTACACATGGTGCAGATATGACCATACCTCTGGTGGTCTAACGACTCTTCCCGATGAAGAGCTAGATCTAGTAGTTGTTTGAGAAGCCTCTTTGGAAAACTCAGTCTCAGGTGTTTGAGAACCCAAATGGGATGAGGGCTGTAGTGGAGGAGGAGTGTTAGGGAGAATCGGAACCTTCCCTGATTTCTTCAATAGAGCATAGATGATGTCTCTGTTGGTTCTACGTGGTGACTTGATCCACATTTGTGGTTTGTCGTATGATCCCGACAATTCCCTGTTATCACCCGATTTTGTCATATTTCCCTCAGTGGGTATTGAATCAGGTTGCACGGAAGAGTGGTTGCCTTGAGCAGGTCCCTCAAGAGTCTCTCGCAGTAAGCCCAAATCTTTAGTGGACACAACAGTACCTCTGCATCGGTGAAGCAATCAAATTGCAATCCGGTATGCGTATGTATAACGGTCACTGTATTGACAGGTCACCTCTCTATAGCACCAAGATTACTACGTCCCCAAAGGATCGATCCAATCGATTCAATCTGTGTATTCAAGTCACCTCTATATAACAGGCACCTTTTCAGGTCCCAACCACCACAGATAGATTCCACTTTATTCTATATGATCCACACTTGAATACTAACACGTGTAACTGACACACTAACACAATAGCAGTTGGTTTCAACATCCACAAGTGATGGCTACTCAACACATACTCGTAAGTATGTAGTACATATGCAATGCACATTAGTAAGTTATGGTTGGGGTTATACAAGGTAATTCACTCTAAAGGCCCTTAGCCAGGAGGCTGTCACACTAGGTACCCACTCAGAGTGCCAGGTGTGACATTTGTGTACAGAGAATGTGCTGACCTCCTTGGTGGTGTCTTGAATGTCTTTCTCATTCGAATAGAAGTATACTACAAGGCAGAAGTAATAGCAAACAGGTGGAGGAAATTGAAGTAAAAATACACATACGTATGTACAGTAAGTATATAACACCAGCTATGTACTATGTACTTAGATGTACTGTTTATACAGTATGTCTGATGTGGGTGCATGGGGAGTGTCTGTGGTTGGCAGGAGTGTGTGGGGGGAAGAGGGTGTGCATGGGTGGTGGGAGTGTGTACGAGTTGTGGTAGTGTGTGAGTGCGGTGGCTGATGGGAGTACAAGTGTATGTAATTTGACATGTCTCAAAACTCACTTTATTTGGTAATTTGGGACTCCTCGGTTCTAGCTTACCAGCAGGAATCAACCCAGAGCAGCCATTGTACCTGACACAACATATATAATATGTATATACATTTGTTTCACTTGAAATGAACACCCAGGTAGTGTAGTCTATATACTGTACGTATGTACACAATACTGAAGAGGATCTGTTTGAGCAACCTTGACGAGGGTCCCTTTAATTACCCTTTCCATAACATTGGAGAGGGTCCCTTTACACAACATTGATGAGGGTCCCTTTACACAACATTGGTGAGGGTCCCTTTACACAGCATTGATGAGGGTCCCTTTACACAACATTGATGAGGGTCCCTTTACACAACATTGAAGAGGATCCTTCCACACACAATTGATGAGGAAGTGTTTACCTAACTTGCCACCATCCTGACAACTGCTTCATGATCACATCAACTTTTGATCCTTCAGGGATTGATATTTCGTCATCATATCCAGCTTGGTGTTCTTCAGTAGTGATGTACACCTCTGGGCAGAGGGTGAGAAGAATATACGTAACATAGAAGCAAAGAATACAACTTGATGGTAACATCAACCTTGTCAACAGGACATACCACGAACAATGTGTGTGTGCGCGCGCGCGTGTGTGTGTTTGTGTGTTTGTGTGGTGTGTGCGTGTGTGTGTGTGTGTGTGTGTGTGTTTGTGTGTTTGTGTGGTGTGTGCGTGTGTGCGTGCGTGTGTGTGTGTGTGTGTGTGTGTGTGTGTGTGTGTGTGTGTGTGTGTGTGTGTGTGTACTCAATACACTACATACAACCTATGTACATGCACATTGTCAGGATTCTCCCCAGCTACGTATATACCTTCAAAAAATGGATGTGACAGCTTCACTTAGCTGCTATATACCCTTCAGATTTTGGCACCACGCCTGACTTGCCATTGATACCGACATGTATTGACATGTACAGTACGAACAACACACATTGTTGATAGCATGCAGTGACAACATGCACTGAAAACATGCAGTGACAACATGTACTGAGAAAATGTACCGACATCATGTACCGACAACATGCAGTGACAACATGTACTGACTACAAGTACTGCCGTCATGCACTTTGTATACATAACTGCATGAGATGAGACCCGTCGTGTCGTGGGTACCTGGGGTAACAAGGCAGGTGTCCTGATCCTCTGGCCCCGCCTCCAGTCGGATGAGGTAGGTTGACGGGACCCAACCAGACCTACCATCCACCTCTGCCAACCACCAACCTTCGATGCAGCAAGAAAACGACAATACATCATAAGACAACACACACATGATGACGCATGCATGCACGTACATACCATCTTCTGCTTTATTGTATACACTCAACTTGTCCCCAGAGGAGAAGGGAAGCCGTGATCCATCGTCCTCCTCCACGGTGTAACTAGCAATGGCTAAGTACTGCTCTGAGAGGCTGGCAATTTCCTCGTCTTCATTGTGTGGGCAGGGGGTGGAAAAAGACATTCTCGACTCATGACATGTGCAGTGTGGAGAGGGAATTCTGAACATTATTCACAACGTGAACACATAACAGAGTAACTCCTAGGGATTGGTTAGATTAGTCTCGCATAGTCAGACACTCAATCTGTCTCTTCTGCGATTAAATGGCCGCCACCTTTGAGAGTCTGGTAAAGAGGGAAGAGTTAACTGCTGCATAGTCTGATGTCTCCTGGTTGAGTCTGGCTAGGTGAGACTAAGCTGGACTACCCAACTATTGAGCGATAATACATGTGTATTATGAGCACATACACATGTGTATGCATGTATAAAAACTATATAGGTGTAGAGCATTTCACACACATTCAATGCCATGTACACACATTCACAGACAGTGACACACACACACACACACACACACACACACACACACACACACACACACACACACACACACACACTGTTACACTAACCAATATTTGGAGGCAGAAAGACTGCGTAGTCCAATGAATGGTCAATGAAAGACTCATTCAACACACTGCTGTCTTCTAGAAAATCCTTGGGCACCCAACCAATCTTCCCCTGTTTGGTATCAAAGTCTGGTTTACCAACACACACCCAACCTGCATAAGAATGTACGTAAATATAATAATATTATACATATTAGCGAATGTAGTCAAGTACAGTGTTTAGCGGATCTGTTCCGTATGTAAGCATCTATGCAGAGCCACAAACTTGCATTAGTGTATAATAATGCAATGTACACATGTATGCATTATAGTGTGATATGTGAGTACATATGTATCACTGAGCAGTATGTATACATTAGTACTGTACATACGTATGCATATCAGCAGGTTTACTTACACTACTGGAATCAAGGACATCTCTATAATAAGAAAACCGATCTTTGTCCAATGTAGTACCAAAGCATATTGAAAGTCCTCTTAATCAAGAACCTCTAGCAGTATGCATTAGGACATAAAACTAAGGTCTCAAGTCTCCTCAATAGAGAGGCTCCACTGTATGTTAATATCTTGTGAGGGATTGTGGTTACCGACACACACAGCAAAGTCATCTTGTAAGTATCCATCGTGGACTCACCGCTGGGATCCTCCTGTAACATAACCACTGTGTCTCCTTCCTTCAGGTCCAGCTGTTTTTCATCAAGTGCTTTGAATTTGTTTTTCACCTTATACTCCTTCAATTCGTGTCCTTGAGAAACAACCAAACAAGAATAAAGACATTCATGATTACAAATATCGACTTTGTGTGGTGGCACCTGTGAGCTTGGATAGCCTGGTTCGGTAAGATGAACTAACACGACTAAACTAGGCCTTTTAATGTTCCAGAAGGGCAAAAAGACACCAAGTTAAGCCAGATGTGGTTTGAACCTCTTATACATAATATTACGTATACATTTACGGTATTGATATAGTATATGTGTACCTGTACAGCACATACGTACGTATATCTAGTGCATACAGTACAGTATGTACACATGTACAGCACATAAACCTAGTGGATACAGTATGTACACATGTACAGTACATATATGTACCTAGAACACACACTATGTATACGTACGTACCTTTTGGTTCCATCATTGGATGCAGAGACGGTCTGCCCACTTTGATTCCCTCGTTACCACTAGGAAGGAAGAGGGAAAGAATACTTTCACTGCAAGTGAAACAAGATGCATACATACAACAAGAGATAAGTTGTAAATACAACAGGATGCATAGTGTACAGTAAATGATACCTGACAGTGTACTGTGGTGATTTATACTATTTTCAATGTTCATTTACATGCTCATATGTATAACATAATCCATGTACAATGTCTCTCCCATACATACATGAGGTACAGTAGGGTCATAAACCAGACCCATTCTTCTTCATCCTCATCTACCACTTTGTCTTCGCCAACGAATACGTAGCATTACATGACAGTTTTAGAAAATAAGGAGGCACGCAGGCTTGGGTCAGGTGTGGTCCTGCACCAGGCTGCATTCTTAGCTACAGACAACACTCACATTTTATCAAGTCTGACATCTCCAGGCTTACTGCTGAAGAAGTCCCCTACAATCCTTGCATGAGATACTTCTGGCGGCAAGTTGACCACTGCCTACATGCATGCATGCAGATACGTACATGTACGATGTCACACAGGGTGGGGTAAGAGCAAAATCATCAAAATATTTTAACGTATCATTTTCAAATTTCTCTACTGAGTGGGAAACATGCCACGACGTACGTACAGTACAGTTGTTATGAGAACATACATACGTGCCCCACCTTACATAATTTGTCTACCAATTCTTGTCTAGACTGATGTGCAGACTCATTTAGAAGACCAAAGACTTTTCGAATACTGTCAAAAGCTACATACACAGTAGAAGGGATGTGATAGTGTAAGCAGATACATTCTAAAACCACAAGAGGGAGTGTGTGTGTGCGCACATGTGTGTGTGTGTGTGTGTGTGTGTGTGTGTGTGTGTGTGTGTGTGTGTGTGTGTGTGTGTGTGCGCACGTTTGTGTGTGTTTGTATGTATGCATGTGTGAGTGTGTGCACGTACATATGTGTGTAAGTGTTTTAGTGCCATAGTTGGCAGACCCTCTCTCACCAATGTCAAAATGACACCATGATGGCAAGGAGTGTCCAGTGTTGAGAATACGTACTCACCTGGTAGCTGAGGTATTTTACTTGAGTGCTGGCTGAATAGATGTTCCAATTTTTGCTGGATATAATAAACATGAACACAATTTTACTAACATACTGTAAGTTATGGGATGTGCAGACACAGGTATGTACTGTATGTACCAGACCATTGACTGTTGCATATTTATGTATATCAGTATGTATAGTATTACTTCAATTACTAGAAACACAATGAGATATATTATACACTGTCATACTCAACCAAGTATTATGTATATAGCTTTCAAGTTATTTAAATGCAATTGGAAGCAGCTGTGTTTGAAGGTAGGATCACCCAGGAGCAGATAAGGAGCTGATACAGCACATTTTTGACTGACCTTGAATGCCAAGATATCCGAATAAGGCCGGTATATTTGATATGATTCTCTGTTTGACCGTTTTTCGTCCACCATGCAATACTTGATTAATCACTGGAGAGTCAAGTGTGTGTGTGTGTGTGTGTGTGTGTGTGTGTGTGTGTGTGTGTGTGTGTGTGTGTGTGTGTGTGTGTACGTGTGTGTGCATGCATGTGTGTGTGAACACGTGTGTGCATACATGTGTGTGTGTGTGTGTGTGTGTGTGTGTGTGTGTGTGTGTGTGTGTGTGTGTGTGTGTGTGTGTGTGTGTGTGTGTGTGTGTGTGTGTGTGTGTGTGTGTGTGTGTGTGTGTGTGTGTGTGTGTGTGTGTGTGTGTGTGTGTGTGTGTGTGTGTGTGTGTGTGTGTGTGTGTGTGTTTGTATGCATACATATGTATGTGCACATACACACATGCTTATTACTTTGCATTTGAAATTGTCATCCAGTACTGCAAACCTCATGTACAGCGAGGTCTTGTCAATCCGCCACAATTCATTTTAAAAGTTTCGCGGATTAACTGAATATTTATTAGTACCCATAATATTTTTCATTAGTAATGGAAATTGTGACAGATGAATAGATTTGGTGGATTAATTGGAACTAAACTAACTAAATTATTACATACATGTACTAATTTCATGAGGAATTTGATGGACGTACGTAGCTATGCAGTACATGAATTACACAGTGATTAGAGGAAAGGATTCCACTACGAAAGTGACATTACTGTACAGGACGAACGCCTCAGTGGGCTATCTACCATGAAGCCATACATTGCGAAACTGTAAATGGCCAAAATACATAATAATGATATTAGAAGGCGATTTCACATCTGGGTGTTTGAGTACAAACATTCGTGGACCAGGCCTGGGAGAGCGAACAAAATGAGACGTTACAATTGGAGCATTGGAGACCTGTGCTGAAGTAGACTATGTTAGCGTTCGTTAGAAACGGAGAAGTTGACCAGGAATGCAGCTGAAGGTCGAGGTGGAAGAAGACGCCGGTTCGCACCTGATTGCAACTGGGAGCTAGACACTGCTACTAAGTGCCTCAGTCGAAGAGTGGATGGATAGATCTAGGCCTACGTACATTATGATCCGAACAATTCGTTAACGTCAACTACGATCGCTCAAGTCAAAATAGACTCTCTCTCCAACCTTGTGTGGTGGAGAGATAAAGCGTTCGTGACGATAGTTGTTCCCCTAAACCGTGTGGACGTTATACCTCTCACGGGACACCGTTACCCCTCATAAGCACCAGGCACTTGTGGTGAAGCCAGATGTGCTGGGACTCACGTATCCGACATTCCTCTTCTCTACTCCAACCACCGAAACACTGCTCACGTACACGGTCCTCACATCCACAGCTGCATAAACAGCCATCCTTTTCTGTGTGGGGTGAAATGCTACCAGTTAGTGTTGTCATGTCGCGTGACACCCTTATTTGGCTGGGGTGAATGGGCGTGGCCAATATATAAGATAAACTGTACTTGTACATTGCATTTAAAATGACATTATTAATAATGTATTAAATAAGAGTAATTTCAAAAATGTGATGGTGTCAATTTTTTTTACAGTTGGACATGTGGTATTGCCAAACTGAATGAGGACCGTGACCATATTTGGCAGAAGGTGTCCATTTTTGAATTGGAAATCTACATGCAATGACCTGTGTTGGAGGTTCGAGTTCAGTTTCGCATTTTTCCCGCAAAGTTTCCATCTGAAATGCAAAGCAGAATTAGATGAGCAGTCCTGGATGGGGCACAGGCTATACGTATGTTATACGTAGGTGTACTCACCATTTCCTGCACCCCAAATACCACAACGGTGTCAAATGTCTGCAGGTTAACCTGAAAACAATTCAATACTGAAACCAAGTTTGTTAGAAAGCAAACACTATACATTAGTGTATTGTCACATATGTTAAAGACTTTCACTTATGCACACCACAATAAATATTGGGGGCATACAAATGTGTGCATGACACAGCTACACATAATAGCATACATACAGTACACATAAAACACCTACACCTACACCCCCACCCCCACCCCCACCCACACACACACACACACACACACACACACACATACACACACACACACACACCTTGAATAAATCCTTTACATGGAATTCTGTACAATGAGAGACTCTATTCACTACTGCAAGCATTCTTGAATATAAAACCAGCCATGGATTCAGTTCGTATCCCACAGCATAGATGCCACTCTTAGCCGCTGCAATGACCTGAGGACAGAAGGCGTTTGTCGACCATAACAACACCACAGGCACTCAATACTCTGGTTAATACAATAAACAGTGACAGCACTGTAAAATATCTACAATACCAATGAGATTGATGAAAAATAATCCACTAGCACAGTTGTATAACAAGACATTACGGGATAGATTGACAAGGGATCTTAAGTGGGGGATGAAACATTGCAGTCAATAATCCAATTGTTAACCTGAAGTGTGTTATTCATTATAACAAGATTTCCTTTGACTAGTACAGCACATCAAACAATTTCTACAATAACATGTAAGGAATGTCAAGATGACCACAATCGTTCCACAGAGCCTTAAGGACCTCTGAATTGGGGAAACCTCCATAATAAGGACTCCAATCTGTGTCCCTGTGCAGTACTGTGGTGTATTATATGACCTCTGAATACAGAAAACCTCTGTAATGAGGACTAAAATTAAGGTCCCAAATGTCCTTAATAGAGAGGTCCCACTGTATACCCTTGGAGCAGAGAGACAGCTAGCCTATTATAATGATGATTTCACCTTTACAGTTTACATATTCTTTTTATAATTCATTTTCAGTATGAATTAGCATCTGTTACAATATAGCTGCATGCTGCCTCCGTACTGTCTAATTAACGTGCGTGTGCGTATGTGTGCGTGTGCGTATGTGTGCGTGTACATGTGTGTGGTTGTGGGTGTGTAAGACTAGTACTACTCTCCAAAAAAGAAAATGTTCTCCACTCACTACTCTTCCATCTCCACTACCCAGGTCTACTGCTTTCCCCGTTCTCCCTCTCAAAAGAGACACGACAATTTCAATCTGTTGTGGTGTAGCAGGAACGTAGGGCAGACAAAATTTCCGTAAAGCTGGTAAAACGAAGGGAACGGATAAAGCCACGATGCTTGCTGCTAATCCACCAATTGCAAAAGCTACTTTTCTTCCTCTTGTCGAATTCGCCCCTGAAGTAGAGCTGATCATCTTAGTTAAGAATGTTTAGCTAAGGCCTAGGCCGAGCGCGAGACGTAGCATTCGCAGCCATTTTGAAGAAAAACGGCAGTTATTGCATAATAGAGCAAACGAGTTAGCCAATTTGTGCGCCATAAACTAAAATGGCGGCAGATTCCGATGAAGATGAGCTCTTTACATTTGCCGCTCCCAAGTCCCCTACTATTACCAGAAAGAGGTCGTCTATTGACGATGGAGAAGAATTGTACATAATGGACTCAGATGAAGACGATCCTCCTCGCCGTAGAACAACTGTAATAGCGGATGGATCCAAAGGGGCCTCCTTGTTGAGGAATCTTCAATGTTCCAGTGGCTCAAAAGATGAAGTGTCCCCCAAAAAGCCGAAAAATACCCCAAGGTACCTTCAATATCATTTTCTGACATTAATGTGTTATATGTAGATTACACAATGTGATTTTGAGGGCGGGGACCGGGAAGACACTCATTACTCTATGTACATCGTAACATGGGCTATAATGGATGCAAAAATGTGAGCCTCAGGCACAGTGGTGAATTGGAAAATTGCACGATAAACAAAGTGTTTGTCGTGTGAGACCATGAATATATGTAATGGAGAGTACATGATAATATCATGCATAAAGTTTTAATTATAACGAACACACACTAATACCTAATTCAACTATAGAATATAGCAGCTCAAGTGTTCCACGTGGATTTTGTGGGCCTGTAAGATGACCAGAGAGGTTGAAATCAACTGAATGAGCCAGTTCATCTCTTAGGGCTGTTCTCTCGGACATAGAGGTTGGCAGGGCAATTAATGTTACAGTTATTACCGTATAGTGGGAAATTTTCACGGGACAAAATTTTTGCAGATGGCTCAAAAAATGAAAATTCGCGGATAAAATTTTCACAGATGCTGACCAGAGTCACGCGACAGAACAGTGAGAACGCCTAATTCGCGGCTAAAATTTTGCGGATGTTAGGCAAACCGCAAAATCCGCAAAAAATTTTGTCTTGTGAATATTTCCCGCTATATGGTATTTTTCATCAATCAAATGTAATCACTGTTTTAAGCTATAATAAGAGGTAGCTTTGGAGGATATGGTACTCGTAATTCATTCCTGGAATTGTCAGATGTTTTCAATTTGATTTGTGATTTTACTTCTTCCAGCTCAGCAGACAACAAGCAGGTCCTAAACCTCGATGATTCTGACTCGGATGACCTGGATGAGAACTGGAGTCCTAGTCCCTGCAAGTATTCTCACACAGCAAGTAGCATCGTGAGGTGAGCTGAGGAGTGCGGTATAGCCATATAGGCTGTATGCGGCATTGTGTGGTGTAACAGTACAGGCTGTATCCCACACTGTGTGATGTAACAGTACAGGCTGTATGTATGTGGCATTACAGGTTGTAAGTAGCATTATGAGGTGAAACAAGGAGTGTGGTGTGTGTCAGTACAGGGTGTATCATTATGTGGTTAGATGAGGAGTGTCCTGTGCACTGTGGTGCATATGGGGTCGGTGCTTGTTGTGTTGGTGATTTTCATGGTCTGTGTCTCATTCTCTCCTTCCAACCATCTCATGTTGGCTGCTGGATCACATTCTTCCAACAGAGACAGTCGTGCACTTTTGGAAAGCATGCGACAACGTAATAGAGGAGTTGCTCATGTTTCCAATATCTCTTTTTCTTTGGATGAGACTCCTTCCCCTTCATCGATGTCTAAATCAATGACACTTCGTATTAGAATTGGTAGCTCAACCGAACGATTTTCTGTGCGAGTGGTGAGTTGTGTGTGCGTGTGTGTGTGTGTGTACTGTGCGTGTTTGTGTGTGTGTGTGTGTGTGTGTGTGTGTGTGTGTGTGTGTGTGTGTGTGTGTGTGTGTGTGTGTTGTGCGTGTTTGTGTGTGTGTGTGTGTGTGTGTGTGTGTGTGTGTGTGTGTGTGTGTGTGTGTGTGTGTGTGCATGTTGTGGGGGTAGTTTTGGTTTGTATGGTTGTTGTGTATATCACATTTTGTGTGTTGAATTGTTTTGCATTTGTTTCCACAGCATGTACATGTACACAACTGTAGTCTTTGTCTGTTTGCAGACGGAGCCCTTTTCCTCAATTCTGGAACGGGTTGCTGACAAGCTTCAAGTTGAACCAAAGTCCATCCTTCTCACGCACCAGAATCAGACCATCACTAATAGGGACACTCCAGAAAGCCTGAATATCAATACCACTGACTTTATAGGTGCGTACATGAACACATGCACACACCTAGTACATATTGTGTGTATGTATATGGACAATTGCATTGTAGTTGTGTCATTCAAGCATATTATATACGTACGGTATACTCTACATACCGTACACAATATGTATGTACGTATGTGTATGTGCATACTAAAATAATATGGAATAGATACACTAGCCTGAATGGCCCATGACAGAAATAAAATCCATTCAATTTAATTAATTTAATAGACATAATTTGATAAGAGGAATATCCAATAACTGGAACTAATTTTGTGAGTCCCTTACAGTGCATCTTAATGGGTTTCTATTGTACATCTTCCTCTCTGACCACCTTCAGATGGCGTTGTAGTAGATGGAATCAAGGATGATGAGGAAGATGATGGGAGTGATACGGAAGGAATTTTAGTTCGGGTTCAATCAGAGAAGCACGCTGAACTGTACAAGACAACAAAGGTTAGTTTGTGTTGTGTTTGTAGCTATTATCCACCTCGCTGTCTGGAATATTCATGGTGTGTGCTGTATACACCTGGTATGTGTGTGGGTTGGTATGGAGTTCAAGAGTGAATAAACAGCCAAATATCACACAACATAATACAGCGGGACACATATACTGGTATCTTGCATAGTATGGATAAAACACAGTCACCACATACGTGGAATATCCAGTATAGTGGATGAAACAGGCCAACACCTATAGTATATTAGCATTACAATCAATAATAACCAGCAAAATAGCTAATGATAATAGATAGTGTAAGTACGTACAGTGAAATATGCTATTAAGACCACTTCTGTACTAAGACCACCTGTCCTTAGCGACCACTGTTAGAATATCCACTATGTCACCCTAACTACAATACTACATCTTCACCTGTCTACAGAGACCACCTATTCCTGGTCCCTTTGGTGGTCTCAATAATATTATGCAGGTTTCACTGTATAGGAGAGATGATGAATAGCATAGTATGCTTGACCAGCTACGTACTGTGTGTTGTATGCAGAGTGGACCACTCGGTAAAATAATGCAGAAATTTGCAGAAAAGATTGGCATATCAGTGGAGAAGATAAAGTTCCATTTTGATGGAGACAAAGTCCTTCCTAGCCAAACGGCCGAGGACCTCGGAATGGAGGATGAAGACACAATTGATGCTACTATTTAGTCCCCTGTTGACCAAAGACCCCAAGTGACACCAGTCACACCACACACATACCTTAGCTGGTGGCTGACTCTGTACATATACTTCAAGACGTTGACATTACATTGGTGTGCGTATGTGCATAAATAAATTCTTTCACCATTTTATTCAATCTCATTTAGTTATTTTTCTACTCATTATGAACTGTACGGGGGGGGGGGCAATGTGTTATCTCTACTAAGTAACTTTTGAATTAAGTATATCAACTTCAGTTGTATAATTGTATAAAGATCCCTACATATGTAAGATTACAGTATATTATTGTCGTAATAATTAGCGTATGACCCTCACATTTATAAAGAACATACAGTCCAACTTGCTTAGTATGTACCTTGAAGGGCATACCAAATCTGTACTTCTTATCAGTGGTACTTACTACCAGTACTGGTTGACATTCGTAGTGTACATGAGCTAGGGACTGAGTGAAGTGTACTCACTAACCAGGAGTGTGTACTAACCCAAGTACTTACTAAGCAAGTTGTACTGTAGTTAAATATGTGAATTTTCACATTGTATTATACTTGCACTGTACAGTAGCCACATATAATAATTATCAATATTTGAGTATAAAATATATTACCTTCAATGTTATCAGAAGGTCTGCATGTATATAGCACCTTCAGAGAGGTGCATGTGCATGCACGCGGGCATTGGTCTTACTGTTACTGCATGTGTGTCAAGGGGGCACAAGGTAGGCAATGTGGTGACTAGTGACAAAGAATAAAAATCACACACAAGATCACACAAACAATAATAACATTAGTAGAATTATACAAATGGAAAGAAGTTTTTATGTATAATAATAGATTTTGAATTTTCTGTATGCACTTATTATAAAACATTATATAACGAACTAGTTGTGTTTGGATTCAGTTTTGCGACTGGAGTCTGTACTACCGGTACTCTTATGGTCATCCACATGTTTGTTTGCACAACACCCCTCGTTGCCACCCTCTGTCGAGACTCCATCTGATGCTTCTTTCAAATCGTGCTCTTCAAACATTTTAACTATCTCATCGGGAATTGTAACCTTGTGGAGGTTCTCCATCCCAGCCTCCGGCTCATCAGCTATGAGCATACTGATGAGCTGTTCACAGCAGGCCGATACAGCGGTGTCCTTCTCCCAGCGGTGGTACTCACGTATGATGTAGTAAGTTTGCTTACCTCTTAGGAATCTTCTGCCATGTTTAGTTGCGCAAAGCTGCAACATCGTAAGTACATACTGGAGTATATACAGTACAAATGGGAGTACAGTTTATTGGCATGAATGTACATGTACGATGAATACCAACTGTGTGTGTGTGTGTGTGTGTGTGTGTGTGTGTGTGTGTGTGTGTGTGTGTGTGTGTGTGTGTGTGTGTGTGTGTGTGTGTGTGTGTGTGTGTGTGTGTGTGTGTGTGTGTGTGTGTGTGTGTGTGTGTGTGTGTGTGTGTGTGTGTGTGTGTGTGTGTGTGTGTGTGTGTGTGTGTGTGTGTGTGTGTGTGTGTGTGTGTGTGTGTGTGTGTGTGTGTGTGTGTGTGTGTGTGTGTGTGTGTGTGTGTGTGTGTGTGTGTGTGTGTGTGTGTGTGTGTGTGTGTGTGTGTGTGTGTGTGTGTGTGTGTGTGTGTGTGTGTGTGTGTGTGTGTGTGTGTGTGTGTGTGTGTGTGTGTGTGTGTGTGTGTGTGTGTGTGTGTGTGTGTGTGTGTGTGTGTGTGTGTGTGTGTGTGTGTGTGTGTGTGTGTCTATCTGTGTGTGTGTGCACATGCACATTGTGTGTGAATGTGTGTGTTTGTGTGTTGTGTGTGTGTGTGCGTGTGTGCCTATGTGCATGTTACACATGGATGTCTGTGCTTACTTGCATGAGTGATTCCAGCAGCATCTTCCTGATATCCGGGTCAGGCTCACGCTCCTTGTCTTCGGGAAGATACTGGAGGTCATCGGGTAGCTTGTCCATGACATCCTCGTCAAACTCCTCCGGTCCAGCCAGAGGAAGGAGGAGGGTCGATAGGAGGTCAATCTCTTCTGAGAGCAACCACTCATGGAAATCTATACAGTGATAAGAACAGCAGGCAGCAACACACGTAAAGTATAACAGATAATAGATATTAGTATAACTGTCAGTATAACAGTTAGTATAACACGTTAGTATAACTATCAGTATAGCAGTTTGCATCATCTGTATCCTGCATACATAACCAGTACAACATGTGGCATTATTCACATAACAAGGCCAATGGTGGGAGGGATTTGAAAGTTCTGCCTCATTCCTAGACGTAGATGTTGCATGACATTCAATGAAAATGAAGCTACTGCACCCACGTACTGTGGGTCTATGGTATGTATATGGTGCAACTTGCCTAGGAAGCATGTACCCTGATTCTGATTAGTACACACTCCTGGTTAGTACACACTCCTGGTCAATACACACTCCTGGTTAGCACACACTCCTGATGAGTACACACTCCTGGTTAGTACACACTCCTGGTTAGCACACACTTCTGTTAGTACACACTCCTGGTTAGTACACACTCCTGGTCAGCACACACTCCTGGTCAGTAAATACTCCTGGTTAGTACATACCACTGTTAATATGCACATACTTCACTCATTCCCTAGCTTACGTACATTATGTCAACCAGTACTGATAGCAAGTACCTCTGATAAGTAGAACAGATTTGGTGTTCCCTTCAAGGTACTTATACAACAATGTTGGGCTATAGTCTCGTATAGACAGCCCCGATAAGCAAACCAACACTCCAAAATTAGCTTTTCAAATGATTCATAATGCCAATTCAACGAAACTGAACATCTACATAATATGTACGTACAGACCTTGTCTCCAACTAATTGCTGACAATGCTTGTTGTAATAATATTCACAACGTGATAATTCGATGACCTTATATCCCAGAGACGGTTGGTCCATCTAGTCCCCGTTGGACATAGAACGGTGAAGCAGCTAACCCTTGCGTCTTTATCACATTCTCAATGGAAGCAACTGTCTCAAAAACAAAGGAGTCAAGTTGAGGGTCTGGCTACGTGAGACTAATGATGATATGGTAGACCTGTTATAGCGATTATAATTCAACTTTCAACGCTACATTAATTACAATCATTAACCTCCTAAAATGGAGAAGTTGCAACATCAGCACATCACGATGAGGACACGCCCTCTTGAAACAGTGCAAAATGGCTGATTTATGTTACCATGGCAAAGAATATCACTTTATTTGTGAGAAGAAGAGAGTTGTGGATAAATTTATCTGTCCAATCTGCCAAGGAATACTGTATGAACCAGTTCAAACCAGTTGCGGACACTTGTTTTGTGGACAGTGTCTGGAAGGAGCTAAAGTGCAGGAATGTCCCTCCTGTCGAACCAAGTTTGAAGAAGAACCAAGGAGAGACCGCTTCAATGAGAGGGAAATTAAAAACCTGACAATAAAGTGCCGAAACAGCTCAAGAGGATGTCAGTGGGAAGGAGAACTTGGGAATATCAAGGCTCATGAAAACAATTGCTGTGAGTATCATGTGGTTATGTGTATCAACCGTTGTGGTCAAGAGATGGAAAGAAGGCATTGTGATAAACACATTAGAGATGAATGTCAAATGAGACCCTACCGCTGTCCTTACTGTCCCTGGTTTTCCGGTACGTACAAGAAAGTAGTAAGAGAACACTTGAAGGACTGTTCCTCCTATCCTCTTGACTGTCCCAACAACTGTGGAGTACAGGATGTCAAAAGAGGGAGTCTTTCATCTCATCTTGCAGTTTGCCCGGAAGAAGTGGTTCCTTGTAGGTATCAGTCACTTGGATGCAAATGTAAGCTGCCACGAAAACAAATGAAACAGCACCTTGAAGACAAGAGCAGCCATCTTGAAATTGCCATGACAACCACTTCAGAGCTTGTTGTTGAACAGCACAAATTGAGGGCAGAATACGCAGACCTCAAAAACACCATTTGCCAGTTACAGAGACATATGAGACTCATACAGACTACTTTGACTGATGTCTGCCCATCTACTGTACCCCGATCTGGTACAAAGTTGTGGCTCAAGGAAGACTTACCGCCCTGTTATCCCCCATGTACACTGAAGGTGGTGGTTGATGTGAATGGCAGTGGACGAAGTCCACCCTTCATCTCTCAACCAGGCGGTTACAAGTTGGTTTTACTCACATACGAGGACGACATCTACAGTGTGGAAGTGTTGGACGAGGATTGCAACTATCCCTTGAGGTACCCGGTCACCTTCGTCGTCAACTACACCTTGTTGAACCAAAACGAGGACAAGGACCACTTCAGAAGCATCCTGGAGATAGAGATCGACTGCCCTCAGAAGAACCACGGAGCCCTCTACCTCAACTGCTTCAACTCCGATCAGAGATATTATAAAAACAATACACTGTACATCAAAGTAGACTATGTTGATACTAAATACTGAGATATAATTTTATATATAATATTATCTTTCATTGTGTCGGTTGGATACTTGTAAAACATTGTAAGGACACAAACTACAAAGATATACTGTATACTTTTTCATGTACGTAGAGTTACAGCTCACTCATGACCAAAAGAATGATGATTGACTTTAGGACATTAACAAGAAACAAACCGTGCAGTGTTTCTGAAGATGAGTGAGGGGGCGAGTAGGCGAAAGTGGAAACCTTGAATTACTGGTGAAACAAATTGACAGCTGAACCCTTATATAACAATCCAGAAATTCTGGGCAAACTGCTTGTTAAAAGCAGGAGTTTGTTATATCAGAACAATTTCCTATGAGGTACTGTAGAACATGTTGATGTCATTACTTTGTTATATCAAGAAATTTGTTATAGAGTAGTTTGTTATAAGAGTGCTCCACTGTATTCTCTCGAGACCCCTGGAAGAGCAGTTACACACACACACACACGCACGCATGCACACACACACACATACGCACGCACACACGCACACACACACACACATACACACACACACACACACACACACACACACACACACACACACACACAATCTCACCTGATTCAAAGCACAGATTTCTCACCAGTCCCACTGTTCCTCCTCTTCTCACTACTGAGTCTTTGTAATGCGTAAAAGGTAATATTCTCTGAAGAAAGTTGCCTGTCTTGTCCAAGAACAACACCCTGCTCTCCTTTAATTGCGTCAAATTGGCAAATATAGTTGAAATGTAGTTTAATTTGGCTTTTGAATTATTATAGTTTATCACACAGAATGCATCCACCAGCTTGACCATTTTAACATTGTTCGGTTTAACGAGCTGCTCGAATACAAACCTGCTTCCTTCCTCCGTCCTGGTAATGTTGGATAGAGACATACACACGTGGTCAGCAAAGGAATATGCGGGGTCTAGCATCAGATCCAAGAGCTTGGCAGCTGCTTCGTATTTCAGAAACGCTTTGGACAGGTTCTCATTGGCAGTGA
>OZ026548.1:4506396-4641396 GCA_964020155.1 Chondrilla cf. caribensis
ACTTCCTGACTTGAGTTCACTGCCAGTTTCCATCGGAGTTTCTTGCTCGGTAATGGCTTCTTGTGTTTCGGCCATTTTATCATTTTCCTCCCGCCAAAACTAAACTACTTCGCGCGCTAAATTACCGACGCATCACGGACGCTGAACGGGGCACCTAGCGTCTTATGAATGGCCTACCGCATGCAAGGAATGGGTCGTATAGCTAAGTAAGTCTAGTAGAATGTAGAGAATGCCAACAAACACCTCCAGGTGGAGTCTAATTTGATTTCAGTACCCACTATTTCCGTGTAATTATCTTGTCTTATAAGGAATGTTGGTGCTGGTTTTCATTCGTGCGTCCTGTGATAATGGTCTTAGGAATGTGAAAGGATAGTGCTGAAATAACCCAATATATTCTAACCATCGCGGCTATTACGCTATAGTCTACGTATCACGTCGAGGAAGAAGGGCAACAATCTATTGGTTTCCTGGTACCGTAGCTAAATCGCGGCTCTATGTACAGATCGTCTGCACTAGACGCGTTCCTTATTCTTGGTCTGCTAGCAACATCCTCTGGTAACGACATCCAGTGGTTTTAATCTAGCATATTTGTCAACTTATACCATTAGCATGCTGCAAGGTTTTGATGTTTATTGGTGAATCAGAACTGATCATGTATCTACGCACTACGTATATGTGGAGCTAATGTCTAGATATAGGGTAATATAGGGCTTATGACAATAGTACACATGTATCGCAGTACTGTGTTATAAGTATGTGTACATTATATCTCTGATGGTATACACACTGCTATTTTTGATGAACATTGTACTTGGGTTAGTACGTACCTCATAACCTTATGCTGTGTGCTTACTCCACACTAAACATTTCATATTTACAATGTCAGTACGGCGTAGTTCTAATTTTGAAATTGGTTTTTGGCACATATTTCAGATGGTCTTGACTGCCTCTATCCTTGCGTCAATGGAGGTGTGTGTGTAGACGGAGACTGTGCCTGCCCAAGTGCCTATACTGGACCTACATGTGCTATTGAGCTATGTGAGGAGTGGTTATTGTAACTTTACTTGTTTACAAATCAAATCAACCCTTACGTTGTATGTGTTAGTACTAAAAATGTGAGTGTAAGTAAATCTATCGTGTGTTGTGTTGTGTTGTGTGTGTGTGAGTGTATCTATGATGGGTGTGTTGTGTGTGTGTGTATGTGTGTGTGTGTGTGTGTGTGTGTGTGTGTGTGTGTGTGTGTGTGTGTGTGTTCTTCATATCAAATATTTTTCAAATGCATCCTGTAATAGGTGACCTACCTTGTGAGCATAATGGAACTTGCTACAATACTTCTGATGGTTTTCAGTGTCTGTGTTCACCTGGTTATGACGGGCCTTACTGCCAGCATGGTGAGTGCAGACCTAGCACTTCAACCACATATCAAGCGTGTGTCCACACACACACTCCATTGCTGCTACCAACAAGCTGAAGTAGCTCACCTACGTACTTCCAGGATTAAACAGGAGATGTCCTGTCACCTATAGCTACATACATGTACGTGCATTACTATATACCATGTGCATATTTGTAAGTTAATCATAAACTTTCCCTATTCCACCATTGGGCAGCATGCAGATGCAACTGCTGCACAATGGAACCATGCACAGTGATAAAAATGAGCTTATATTTTTCGCTAATCTGGTTAACACCTTATAATTCATGCTTTTATCCAACTTATGTACATACGTACACTACATCCTTTAGTCTAGCTTAGTAGCTCTATGAGCTAAAGGCCCTTCCAGTATAGGTAGGACTACCTATCCTATACTGAAGTATTTACTACAAATTTAGAAATTGAATTTATATCATTATTATTATCTGCTGTATTGAATGAAATCCTGTGCTTTCATGATATCATAAGCAGGTGTTCTGTTTGACTCCTTCACAGCTCTCAGTGAATGTGGTGTCGGCCACCACTTTTGCTACAACAACGGCAGCTGTGTGAGTGGGTCATGTACCTGCCAGCATCCTCACATTGGGGACTCCTGTCATCTTTCACTGTGTAAGCCTGAAAAGTGACACTGTATGCGGTTGTTTGGTCTAATGTATGAATGAGGACTGTACTGTATGCGGTTGTCTGATCTAATGTATGAATGAGGACTGTACTGTATGTATGTATACATCACAGTACATATATATCTACTTTGTCCAAAGACCTACATACACTGTGACACTGCATACGTATACGTATACATGTACATGTACATACAACATACAACTACATACAACACAGTATGTATGTATGTAGTAATGTATGTATGTTTATATGTATATCATGTGTATTATGTATACTGTACATACTGTGCGTACATAGGTACAACAAAGCGCTCCTGTGGAAGTGATGGGATGTGTTTGACCGGCAGTACCCTCAGTCCCGACTTCTCCAGTATTGTTGTTGGGGACCACTGCTACTGTGGACCAGGATCGACAGGAGAACACTGCGAGACACGTTAGTTCACAACTATCACACATTACACACATTGCACATGGCTACACAGTACTTCATATGTACAAAGGCCCTATTTCCAAAGATGAATACTCATATAACTAGGGTCAACAAAAAGAACCCATCTGTCTTGAGAGGGGAGTGCTTTCGAACCATGCCCTGACCTACAGGGCCTGTGTACATGCATGTACTATGCAGATACCCATATACTTATATGTGCATGTACGTATATACAGATGTATTCTCTATATACATACATACATGTATATGTACGTATTTTGTGCATGGAGTTAATGTCTGATACACTTTAAGGAGTTGTGTGTGTTGCTTCCTTATCTCCAGCAATGGAACAATGTGGCTCCAACGTTTGTTATAACAATGGGAGGTGTGTTGATGGATCCTGTGTCTGCCCTCCACCATACAGTGGAGATGAATGTGTGGATACCACAGGTACGTAGACTACACTAGGTGTGTAGGCCTAATGTATACCAATGTGAAGTGTTTGATGTGTGTAGTGTGTATGTGTGTATATATATGTGTGTGTGTGTGTGTGTGTGTGTGTGTGTGTGTGTGTGTGTGTGTGTGTGTGTGTGTGTGTGTGTGTGTGTGTGTGTGTGTGTGTGTGTGTGTGTGTGTGTGTGTGTGTGTGTGTGTGTGTGTGTGTGTGTGTGTGTGTGTGTGTGTGTGTGTGTGTGTGTGTGTGTGTGTGTGTGTGTGTGTGTGTGTGTGTGTGTGTGTGTGTGTGTGTGTGTGTGTGTGTGTGTGTGTGTGTGTGTGTGTGTGTGTGTGTGTGTGTGTGTGTGTGTGTGTGTGTGTGTGTGTGTGTGTGTGTGTGTGTGTGTGTGTGTGTGTGTGTGTGTGTGTGTGTGTGTGTGTGTGTGTGTGTGTGTGTGTGTGTGTGTGTGTGTGTGTGTGTGTGTGTGTGTGTGTGTGTGTGTGTGTGTGTGTGTGTGTGTGTGTGTGTGTGTGTGTGTGTGTGTGTGTGTGTGTGTGTGTGTGTGTGTGTGTGTGTGTGTGTGTGTGTGTGTGTGTGTGTGTGTGTGTGTGTGTGTGTGTGTGTGTGTGTGTGTGTGTGTGTGTGTGTGTGTGTGTGTGTGTGTGTGTGTGTGTGTGTGTGTGTGTGTGTGTGTGTGTGTGTGTGTGTGTGTGTGTGTGTGTGTGTGTGTGTGTGTGTGTGTGTGTGTGTGTGTGTGTGTGTGTGTGTGTGTGTGTGTGTGTGTGTGTGTGTGTGTGTGTGTGTGTGTGTGTGTGTGTGTGTGTGTGTGTGTGTGTGTGTGTGTGTGTGTGTGTGTGTGTGTGTGTGTGTGTGTGTGTGTGTGTGTGTGTGTGTGTGTGTGTGTGTGTCCTTGCATGTGCATTTTTGTTCACACAACTTCACTTCATATTCTTCTTCTTTTAGCCATTGAATCATGTGGTTCTCACGGGTCCTACTCCTGTCTAAATGGTGGAGAATGCATCAATAATTCTTGTGTTTGTGTCCACCCCTTCACTGGAATTGACTGTGGAATAGGTGTTTGTAAGTACATCTGTAGTGTTAGCCGCATTGTGTATAAATACATAGTATTGGATTGTTGTCTTGGTTGTGTTGCGAGATGATGATGTATATATAAGCATGTGTATACGTACGTACGTGCATACTGTATATATGTACTATATGTACTGTACTTGTTTACCTGTTTTGCTGTTACATAGGGGTCAATTTTGATATACTCTGTGGTTGATTAATTCAACCACCTGTGTACACACATGCACATAGGTTCTACAGTTTACATATTCTGCTTCCTCTGTATATGCTTGCACGCACACACACTAAACACATGCATGCATACACACATTCACAATCACAGGTGATCTGCAATGCCTCAACAATGGGACCTGCTACAACTATGACCTCTATGAATACTGCAGCTGTCACTTTGGGTTCACTGGCCAGTACTGTGAGATAGGTACAGTACCGCACAGCAACACTCCTAGGTCTCAGTTGGGAGTATGCTGTAATCATAGAGTGCGATAGCACTCTATATGTAGGGATGATGTGAAAACAAAATGGCGGCCCTATACCTCGCATATATTACAGTTTCGCAAAATATCGCCTATGGACATATAATGTTAAGTCACTTCCACTGAACTAAATTTATCATGTGCAGCAAATCTTTAATATGTACTGTAAATTCCAAGGATGGTCAACACAACTGTACTAAATCATATTATATTGTCTTAAGGTGTAATGCTTTGGAAACTGGAAGCTAGGCTGAATGTTTGAGAGTACAGTTTGTTTTTTTCTTGTTCTGCTTCCACTGTACATATTGTCACAATGGCAACCCATGTACAAGATCAACTGATAATATGGAGGAGGAGACATACTGCAACACTGAAATATACCTCTACTCCAGACTATTTTGTGGTAAACATCCACATATGTACAGTTGTATCAAACTAGAATGATGTATTTGGACCCAGGATTGTTACTCTGTAGTCATTAGCTGGTTTCACCACTGTAGGGGTGAAGGTGATAGGGTAATCTGTCTCTTGTGTGTCTGTAGGTCTGGAACCTTGCGGCCTAGGCTACACCTATGTGTGCCACAATGGTGGTACGTGCGTGGACGGTTCTTGCGTGTGCACGCACAACTATACTGGACACGACTGTTCCTATCTGATATGTCCTTACCAGGAACCAGACTTCACTCTGTGTGTGTTCCACAGTGACAATGGTAAGTACATGCGAGATTCACCACCTAAACTACATAGTACGTATGTATGTTTGTGTAGAGAAGTTCCAAACTTTTGTCATTAAACTGCTTTCTTTCAGACACTTCAGTTCCTGCATCACTTCCAGGGCCTATTTGCCCATCCTCCAGTGCTGGTCTGGAGAGTTCAATCTCTACAGGAAGAGACCTCACAACAGTGATCGGGATTGTGAGTGACACCGGGGAATCAACCATCCTCATGTCCACCTCAGGGGCTAAGTCTCGCACAATGGAGTCCTCCTTCTTCAGCCCTACTGTCAACCCATCAGCCAGGAGTGACAAATATGGTGCTAGCTCCACTCCACCTGTTAGTATCAGCGATTCATCTGATACCATCAACATTGAATCAAGTTCCCCCCTCATGCCCACACCTTCAGTTTCCTCTTCCCAAGAGCTTCCCAAATCTATGATTTCAGGAAGCATGCCAACCCAGTCTAGTGGTCTCACTGTCGACCTTCCAAACAGTGTGCAAAATACACTGACTGCCACTTCTGTGATTCGTGATGACACTGTCACCCAGGATATGTCGTCACCCATGGTTACCACTTCTGTATCACACAGCAAACCTGCTTCCAGTTCTATCCTATCCTCCCCTTCATCGAGCCAATCTCTCTCAAGTGACAGTGGTTTCACACTGACATTGCAACCGTTGTCTTCCCTTCTGGTGGATCCCACCTCAACAAGGAGATCTGTTGCTACATCTCCTGTCCAGACCGAGGTGTCCCATTCCAGTGTGAGGGTGCCAACACCCAGTGTGACTGAGGAAGGTGTGTGTGTTGCTACAGTGCTTCGAGTACACCTTAGTCTATGTACATAGTGAATGACATGGACACACTTCAGTGGGTACAGTGCATGCAATACGTACAACCTGTATAATATTATACACTACTCACTACATACAATACATACTGTACATACATACTGTATGAAGTGCATACAGTAACTACAGGACACATAGCGCACACAGAACCTATAGTACATACACAATGCCTACAGTATACACAGTATGTACCTACGTGTAGTGCATTGGCTCTACACAATGTCTAGAATACATATATGTATATGTACATTACCTACACAATACATACTGTACAGTACATTTTCATTTACTGATATGCTGGTAGAGTTTTGCGACTCTGAAGTCACTGATGTTCGAGGTGCTGTTGTCCAGTGGCCACAAACGTCAGTAGGACAAGTTGCAGCTGTACCTTGCCCTTGTATGGGGGGATCGGGTAAGACTATCAGTAGAAGATGTGGTCAGGATGGCCTGTGGGGGGAGGTGGACGAGACACAGTGTGAAATAAAGTTGTCTTACTATGTCAGAAGGCTTTGTGGAGTGGTGAGTCAGTAGTGTGTGTGTGTGTGTGTGTGTGTGTGTGTGTGTGTGTGTGTGTGCGTGTGTGTGTGTGTGTTGGTGTGGGTGTGGGTGTATGTGGGTGGGTGCGTGCGTGTGCATACTTACAGTATGTATGTACTCCCTATGTGGTATGTGTTGTATTTTTGTAACTGTAAACTGTGCAATATGCATATACGTACATGAACCTACCACAGTAGTGCCACAGTATGTATGTATTCTTGCTATTACAGTGTACTACAGTAATTACGTTCATAATACAGCTACACAGCTGCATATGTGTTGCCTGCATTATATTAGTAATATTCTGTACATATAGAAGGACTCCAAGAAGCAAGTAGAGATTTTGATGAACATGACATCCTCCAACATGAGTCTCACCTCCAACGATGTGGTCTACCTCACTGACATGATCCAGCAGCTCAGTAAGATCTCTGCCATCATCGGTGAAGCTGTGAGTTGTAGTACGGATTTGTTGTTGGCTGTTTTCCCAGATTTTTGCACCTGCAAACTCTGCAAGTCACACTCATACTGTATGTACGTATGCACAGTGGGTATAGCTGGCTCTGTACAGTACTACGTATATACAAAACATTCACAATGTCACACAGTACACACTGTATTATTCATGTATAAATTGTTTGCACAGTACATATACAGCATACTTATTGTAAGAGTGAATACATGCCTTCTTACTCTCTATAGACGAGGATGGCCATTATGCACACGCTGGACTCCATACTCTCTGTTGATGAGATGACACTGAGAAATGCTAGTAGAATGAATATCGGCCAGAAGTAAGTTCATGTGTGTGTGTGTGTGTGTATGTGGGTGTGTGCACGTATGTATGTGTTCATATGTGTGTACAGTATATAATATGGTGTCTTCTTTATCACCCAACCATAACAAACACATATACACACACACAGGGTACTTGATGTCATTCAAACTGTAGTCTCCTCCTTCAAAGTGGGCCTGAATGACTCTCAAGTGATAGTCATGAATAACATTGAACTAGAGGTGGCTATGCTTGGCAGGAGCATCCTCCAGAGGAGAGGATTCAAAAGAACTAAGAAGAAATCCACCATCTCAATCCCACCTGAATTCTTCAGCAGGGACCGTGGGAGTAGTACTGGTAGTGCCACCACCAGCATGTTTAGACTAGGACTGTCCACATTCTCCAATAGGGGGCTCTTTTCTGCTCAAAATGCCAACAAGCACTTCTCTGACACCCTGATTGTTGACGTTGGTACTCTTGACAGTCCTGTCCTCGATATCAGCGGCCTAAATAGCAATGAGATGGTGAAGATGACCTTTGAAATGCAGGTATGTGTGTGTGTGTGTGTGTGTGTGTGTGTGTGTGTGTGTGTGTGTGTGTGTGTGTGTGTGTGTGTGTGTGTGTGTGTGTGTGTGTGTGTGTGTGTGTGTGTGTGTGTGTGTGTGTGTGTGTGTGTGTGTGTGTGTGTGTGTGTGTGTGTGTGTGTGTGTGTGTGTGTGTGTGTGTGTGTGTGTGTGTGTGTGTGTGCAGGTGTGTGTGTGTGTAGGTGTGTTTGTGTGTGTGTGTTGTGTGTCTGTGTGTGCATGTGTGTGTGTGTGTGTGTGTGTGTGTGTGCGTGCGTGCGTGCGTGTGTGTGTGTGTGTGTGTGTGTGTGGTGTTGTACTCTACATGTATATATGGATGTTATAGGTACATACACATATGTAATACATTGTTGCTCTATACTAAAATTATGGACCATACAATATACATGTGTATGTATGATGCAATGATATTCAAACTTAATGCTAACGCAATGCATGTTTCATATCATCCAGCAGTTCACCAGCTCACCCAACAGTGTCCCTTCCACTGATAATCCACCCGAATGTTCATTCTTCAATATCACGGCTGGAGGTACCTAATACATGTGCTAACTGTACATGAATGTACTGTCCACACATTCACACTGCATGAGCTACAATGTATAATGTACATACGTATATACTGTATTGTGCTCAATTCGTTGTTCGTGGTTGCAATGAAAAATCCCTACGTATGTATATTATGTATCTGCGTGTGTGTATATGTACTGTGTATATGCTCATTGTCTGTCTCATGCATATCCATCCTATGTTACATTATAAATCTGACTATAATATACTACACTTTTAGAGGACTTTGTATATGTCACTTGCTAGCATACAGTGTACTTGCATGTATGGTAATGTCCTCCTCACTGTTGTATAGACACAATATGTACATATGTATATACGTATATATATATATATATATATATACATATATGTGTGTGTTATGCAGAATGGTCCACTAGAGGATGTGTGTTGGAATTGTTCTCAGGGAACACTGTACAGTGTGCATGCAATCATCTCACAGCTTTTGCTGTTATACAGGTGTGTGTGTGTGTGTGTGTGTGTGTGTGTGTGTGTGTGTGTGTGTGTGTGTGTGTGTGTGTGTGTGTGTGTGTGTGTGTGTGTGTGTGTGTGTTATGTTATTGTATGATAACAATGATAAATTTAATATCCTCTCTCCCTCTATATGCCTGCATACAGTCTAGATCTTTTGATATGCATGACACACCCTCCGGAGACACACCCACTGGTGACACACCCTCTGGTGACAGTAATGTATACATTATAGCTGGTTCCAGTGCTGGTGGTGTACTACTCCTTATCATTGTCATGGTGACCATTGCAGTATTGGGCTTGTTGTATTCAAAGTACGTAGCTTCATTGCATATTATACAGTGTAAATTGTGAATACTGTATATAGTGCATACATATGTACTTTACTTATGCACACACATACACACACTCACATATGAGTTTATGCACATACATGTACACATGTACACACACACACACACACACACACACACCCATGCACGCACACACACACACACACACACACACACACACACACGTACACAGCTCCATTACTGTTCATTATTATCATTATCATTATTATCATAATATATACATATGTATGTATTTTTCAGGTATCGTCCGAAGACTGCAATTGTTATGGATACTTTATAATCCTAAAATTTTGTTTCATTGTTTTATGACATTTCCATTATGTATTATTCTTTGTACGGACATTTACTCATCTTTCAACAGTAGCATGTGGTGACAGTGGTGTGGTCAGCATTGTTACTGTCACTGTAGTAGTCACTGCTGTTGCAATACAAGTATGTATGCACATGCATGGTTGTAGTGCTCATTTACTGTAGAATCAAAGGCCTGCACAGCGATACATACACAAAAATGGATACTGCAAATGTTGACATTGTTTCGAATTTTTCCACCTGTTGTCATCATATCTCTTATGATAATATCATAATATCATCATCAAGGTTCCACTGGATACAGGAAGATCTTTGCTATAAAATTTAATACTTTTCAATGTACATATGGGAAAACATAGGAGAGAAAATGCTAAGCACCCCCCCTTTGCATAGCTCATGGGGGAGGAGGGCATGTCAGGCTGATATTTTCACCATTCTTAGCTGGAAAGGTGAACTAACGTTACAAACAATTCCCATCTCTGTAGCCAACCTGTAACCCCAGCTACATTGGGAGGTGCTTAACATTGTTTTAATATGTGTAATAGGAGGGGAAATCCCAAGCACCTTTTTGCATAGCTCATGGGGGAAGAGGTGTGTCAACTTTATATTTTCCCAGACCTAGCCAGGGACATGAACCAACTGATATTTTGACCAGTCTTAGCTGGGAAGGTAAACTAGCATTTGAAACAATTCATGTCTCTCTAGCTAACCTGAAACCCCAGCTATATACGTACATTTGGAGGAGCTTAATATTTTTTCATTATATGGGAGAGTACGTCTAAGGTAGAAAATGCTAAGCATCTTTTTGCATATCTCATGGGGGAGGGAGTGTATCAACTTCATACGTTTACTAGACCTAGCTAATGGCATAAAGTAAATGCTGAAAGAATTCCCATTTCAGTACATGGGCCGTAACCTTAGCTACATTCGGAGGTGCTTAGCACCTTCTTTCATAACTCATTTGAGAGGGGGCATGTCAATCTGATAATTTTACCACACCTAGTTGATGACATGAACTAAAATTTTATTTCTGAGTCAATTCCAATCTCGGTATGTGGCCCCTATCCTCAGCTACATTCGGAGGTGCTTAATATTTTTCAATGTATGGGAGAGAATAGAAGGATAGACGCTATAAGCACCTTCTTGCATAACTCATGGGAGAGGAGGCATATCAATCTGATGTTTTTACTGGATTTAGCTGATGGTATGAAGTAAACAATTTCCATCTCAATACGTGGCCCATATCCTCAGCTACATTCAAAGGTGCTTAATGTTGTTTAAATGTACATATGGGAGAGAATAGGAGAAAATATGCTAAGCACCTTCTTTCATACCTGCTTGTCAAGCGTACATGTCATCCTGATATTTTACCAGACCCAGCTGACCCATCTCAGTAGCTTAGCTACATTCGGAGGTGCTTAAAATTTTTCAATGTATGAGAGATAATAGGTGAATAGAAGCTAAGCACCTTCTATCATAACTCATGGGAGAGGAGGCGAGTCAAGATTATATTTTCATAAGACCTAGCTAATGGCATAAAGTGAATGCTGAAACAATTCTCATTACAATATGTGGCCTGTACCCAAGCTACATTCGGAGGTGCTTAATATTTTTCAAGAAAACGCTAAGGACCTAATTGCATAGCTCGTGGGGGAAGGGTAGTGTTAAATCGACAATTTAGACAGACCTAGCTGGGGACGTGAACTAATAAATGAAACAATTCCCACCTTTTAAGCACCTATGAATGTCGCTGGGATTAGGGGTCACCTTGAGGTGGTCAAAACTTATAAAACAATTCCCACCTTGAGACATAAGTTAATTTATGTCCCCAGCTAGGGATAAAATATCAAGTTGACATGCCCCTCCCCCATGTGCTATGCAAAAAGGTGCTTAGCGTCCTATACTCTCCCATACATTGAAATAGTACTAAGCACTTCCGAATGTAGCTGGGGTTATCAGCCACCTATTGAGGTAGGAATGGCTTCATAAGTTAGGTTACGTCCCCAGCTAGGCCTGGCTGAAATATCAAGTTGACATGCCCCCTCCCCCATGTGCTATGTAATAAGGTGCTTAGCGTCCCATACTCTCAAATACTTTGAAAAAAAATTAAGCATATCCAAATGTAGCTGGGGATACGGGCCACCTATTGAGGTGCGAATTGTTTCATGAGTTAGTTCATGTCCCCAGCTAGGTCTGTCTAAAATATCATGTTGACACGCTCCCTCCCCCATGAGTTATGCAAAAAAATGCTTAGCGTCCTATACTCTCCCATACATTGAAAAATATTAAGCACCTTCCAATGTAGGTGGAGTTACAGGTCACCTATTGAGATGGGAATTGTTTCAGAAGTTAGTTCACGTCCCCAGCTAGGACTGTCTAACATATCAAGTTGACACGCCCCCTCACCCATGAGCTATGCAAAAAGGTGCTTAGCGTTTTCTCTCCTATACTCTCCCATACATTGAAAATATATTAAGCACCTTCCAATGTAGCTGGGGTTACGGGTCACCTATCAAGATAGGAATTGTTTCAGAAGTTAGTTCACATCCCCAGCTAAGTCTGTCTAAAACATCAAGTTGACACGCCCCCTCCACAATGAGCTATACAAAAAGGTGCTTAGCGTTTTCCCTCCTATTCTCTCCCATACATTGAAAAATATTAAGCACCTTCCAATGTAGGTGGAGTTACAGGTCACCTATTGAGATGGGAATTGTTTCAGAAGTTAGTTCACGTCCCCAGCTAGGTCTGTCTAACATATCAAGTTGACACGCCCCCTCTCCCATGAGCTATGCAAAAAGGTGCTTAGTGTTTTCTCTCCTATACTCTCCCATACATTGAAAATATATTAAGCACCTTCCAATGTAGCTGGGGTTACGGGTCACCTATGGAGATAGGAATTGTTTCAAAAGTTAGTACATGTCCCCAGCTAGGACTGTCTAACATATCAAGTTGACACGCCCGCTCTCCCATGAGCTATGCAAAAAGGTGCTTAGCGTTTTCTCTCCTATACTCTCCCATACATTGAAAAAATATTAAGCACCTTCCAATGTAGCTGGGGTTACAGGTCACCTATCGAGATGGAAATTGTTTCAGAAGTTAGTTCACGTCCCCAGCTAGGTCTGTCTGAAATATCAAATTGACACGCCCCCTCTCCCACGAGCTATGCAAAAAGGTGCTTAGCGTTTTCCCTCCTATTCTCTCCCATACATTGAAAAATATTAAACACCTTCCAATGTAGGTGGAGTTACAGGTCACCTATTGAGATGGGAATTGTTTCAGAAGTTAGTTCACGTCCCCAGCTAGGTCTGTCTAAAACATCAAGTTGACATGCCCCCTCCACAATGAGCTATGAAAAAAGGTGCTTAACGTTTTCTCTCCTATACTCTCCCATGCATACATTGAAAAATATTAAGCACCTTCCAATGTAGGTGGAGTTACAGGTCACCTATTGAGATGGGAATTGTTTCAGAAGTTAGTTCACGTCCACAGCTAGGTCTGTCTGAAATATCAAATTGACACGCCCCCTCTCCCACGAGCTATGCAAAAAGGTGCTTAGCGTTTTCTCTCCTATACTCTCCCATACATTGAAAATATATTAAGCACCTTCCAATGTAGCTGGAGTTACAGGCCACCTATTGAGATGGGAGTTACTTCAGAAGTTAGTTCACATCCCCCAACTAGCTCTGTCTGAAATATCACATCGACACGCCCCCTCCCCATGAGCTATGCAAAAAGGTGCTTAACGTTTTCTCTCCTATACATACTCTCCCATACATTGAAAATATATTAAGCACCTTCCAATGTAGCTGGGGTTACGGGTCACCTATTGAGATTGAAGTTATTTCAGAAGTTAGTTCACATCCCCAGCTAGGTCTGTCTGAAATATCAAATTGACACGCCCCCTCTCCCACGAGCTATGCAAAAAAGTGCTTAGCGTTTTCTCTCCTATACTCAGCCATACATTGAAAATATAATAAGCACCTTCCAATGTAGGTGGGGTTACGGGTCACCTATTGAGATGGGAATTGTTTCAGAAGTTAGTTCACGTCCCCTGCTAGGTATGTTTAACATATCAAGTTGACACGCCCCCTCCACAATGAGCTATGCAAAAAGGTGCTTAGTGTTTTCTCTCCTATACTCTCCCATACATTGAAAATATATTAAGCACCTTCCAATGTAGCTGGGGTTACGGGTCACCTATCAAGATGGGAATAGTTTCAGAAGTTAGTTCACGTCCCCAGCTAGGTCTGTCTGAAACATCAAGTTGACACGCCCCCTCCACAATGAGCTATGCAAATAGGTGCTTAACGTTTTCCCTCCTATACTCTCCCATACAGTACATTGAAAATATATTAAGCACCTTCCAATGTAGCTGGAGTTACAGGCCACCTATTGAGATGGGAATTGTTTCAGAAGTTAGTTCACGTCCCTAGCTAGGTCTGTCTGAAATATCAAATTGACACACCCCCTCTCCCACGAGCTATGCAAAAAGGTGCTTAGCGTTTTCTCTCCTATACTCTCCCATACATTGAAAAAATATTAAGCACCTTCCAATGTAGGTGGGGTTACGGGTCACCTATCAAGATGGGAATAGTTTCAGAAGTTAGTTCACGTCCCCAGCTAGGTCTGTCTGAAACATCAAGTTGACATGCCCCCTCCACAATGAGCTATGCAAAAAGGTGCTTAGCGTTTTCTCTCTTATACTCTCCCATACATTGAAAAAATATTAAGCACCTTCCAATGTAGCTGGGGTTACAGGTCACCTATCAAGATGGGAATAGTTTCAGAAGTTAGTTCACGTCCCCAGCTAGGTCTGTCTGAAATATCAAATTGACACACCCCCTCTCCCACGAGCTATGCAAAAAGGTGCTTAGCGTTTTCTCTCCTATACGTACTCTCCCATACATTGAAAAAATATTAAGCACCTTCCAATGTAGCTGGGGTTACAGGTCACCTATCAAAATGGGAATAGTTTTAGAAGTTAGTTCACGTCCCCAGCTAGGTCTGTCTGAAACATCAAGTTGACACGCCCCCTCCACAATGAGCTATGCAAATAGGTGCTTAACGTTTTCCCTCCTATACTCTCCCATACATTGAAAATATATTAAGCACCTTCCAATGTAGCTGGAGTTACAGGCCACCTATTGAGATGGGAATTGTTTCAAAAGTTAGTTCACGTCCCTAGCTAGGTCTGTCTGAAATATCAAATTGACACGCCCCCTTTCCCACGAGCTATGCAAAAAGGTGCTTAACGTTTTCCCTCCTATTCTCTCCCATACATTGAAAAATATTAGGCACCTTCCAATGTAGGTGGAGTTACAGGTCACCTATTGAGATGGGAATTGTTTCAGAAGTTAGTTCACGTCCCCAGCTAGGTCTGTCTAAAACATCACGTTGACATGCCCCCTCCACAATGAGCTATGAAAAAAGGTGCTTAACGTTTTCTCTCCTATACTCTCCCATACATTGAAAAATATTAAGCACCTTCCAATGTAGGTGGAGTTACAGGTCACCTATTGAGATGGGAATTGTTTCAGAAGTTAGTTCACGTCCCCAGCTAGGTCTGTCTGAAATATCAAATTGACACGCCCCCTTTCCCACGAGCTATGCAAAAAGGTGCTTAGCATTTTCTCTCCTATACTCTCCCATACATTGAAAATATATTAAGCACCTTCCAATGTAGGTGGAGTTACAGGCCACCTATTGAGATGGGAGTTACTTCAGAAGTTAGTTCACATCCTCCAACTAGCTCTGTCTGAAATATCACATCGACACGCCCCCTCCCCATGAGCTATGCAAAAAGGTGCTTAACATTTTCTCTCCTATACTCTCCCATACATTGAAAATATATTAAGCACCTTCCAATGTAGCTGGGGTTACGGGTCACCTAGTGAGATTGAAGTTATTTCAGAAGTTAGTTCACATCCCCAGCTAGGTCTGTCTGAAATATCAAATTGACACGCCCCCTCTCCCACGAGCTATGCAAAAAAGTGCTTAGCGTTTTCTCTCCTATACTCTCCCATACATTGAAAATATAATAAGCACCTTCCAATGTAGGTGGGGTTACGGGTCACCTATTGAGATGGGAATTGTTTCAGAAGTTAGTTCACATCCCCTGCTAGGTATGTTTAACATATCAAGTTGACACGCTCCCTCCACAATGAGCTATGCAAAAAGGTCCTTAGTGTTTTCTCTCCTATACTCTCCCATACATTGAAAATATATTAAGCACCTTCCAATGTAGCTGGGGTTACGGGTCACCTATTGAGATGGGAATTGTTTCAGAAGTTAGTTCACGTCCCTAGCTAGGTCTGTCTAAAACATCAAGTTGACATGCCCCCTCCACAATAAGCTATGCAAAAAGGTGCTTAACGTTTTCTCTCCTATACTCTCCCATACATTGAAAAATATTAAGCACCTTCCAATGTAGGTGGAGTTACAGGTCACCTATTGAGATGGGAATTGTTTCAGAAGTTAGTTCACGTCCCCAGCTAGGTCTGTCTGAAATATCACGTTGACACGCCCCCTCTCCCACGAGCTATGCAAAAAGGTGCTTAACGTTTTCTCTCCTATACTCTCCCATACATTGAAAAAATATTAAGCACCTTCCAATGTAGCTGGAGTTACAGGTCACCTATTGAGATGGGAATTGTTTCAGAAGTTAGTTCACGTCCCCAACTAGCTGTGTCTGAAATATCACGTTGACACGCCCCCTCCTCCATGAGCTATGCAAAAAGGTGCTTAACGTTTTCTCTCCTATACTCTCCCATACATTGAAAATATATTAAGCACCTTCCAATGTAGCTGGCGTTACAGGCCACCTATTGAGATGGGAATTGTTTCAGAAGTTAGTTCAAGTCAACAGGTAGGTCTGTCTGAAATATCACGTTGACATGCCCCCTCCCCCATGAGCTATGCAAATAGGTGCTTAACGTTTTCTCTCCTATACTCTCCCATACGTACATTGAAAAAATATTAAGCACCTTCCAATGTGCCTGGAGTTACGAGCCATCTATTGAGATGAGAATTATTTCAGAAGTTAGATCACGTCCCCAGCTAGGTCTGTCTGAAATATCACATTAACACGCTCCCTCCCCCATGAGCTATGCAAAAAGGTGCTTAACATTTTCTCTCCTATACTCTCCAATACATTGAAAAAATATTAAGCACCTTCCAATGTAGCTGGCGTTACAGGCCTCCTATTGAGATGGGAATTGTTTCGAGAGTTAGTTCAAGTCCACAGCTAGGTCTGTCTGAAATATCATGTTGACACGCCCCCTCCCCCATGAACTATGAAAAAACTTGCTTAACATTTTCTCTCCTATACTCTCCAATACATTGAAAAAATAGTATTAAGCACCTTCCAATGTAGCTGGAGTTACAGGCCACCTATTGAGATGGGAGTTGCTTCAGAAGTTAGTTCACATCCCCCAACTAGCTCTGTCTGAAATATCACATCGACACGCCCCCTCCCCCATGAGCTATGAAAAAAGGTGCTTAACGTTTTCTCTCCTATACTCTCCCATACATTGAAAAAATGTTAAGCACCTTCCAATGTAGCTGGAGTTAGGAGCCATCTATTGAGATGGGAGTTGTTTCAGACGTTAGTTCAAGTCCACAGCTAGGTCTATCTGAAATATCACGTTGACACGTCCCCTCCCCCATGAGCTATGCAAAAAGGTGCTTAACGTTTTCTCTCCTATACTCTCCCATACATTGAAAAAATATTAAGCACCTTCCAATGTAGCTGGAGTTACGAGCCACCTATTGAGATGGGAATTGTTCCACAAGTTAGTTCAAGTCCACAGCTAGGTCTGTCTGAAATAGCATGTTGACACGCCCCCTCCCTCATGAGCTATGCAAAAAGGTGCTTAACGTTTTCTCTCCTATATGTACCATACATTGAAAAAATGTTAAGCACTTTCCAATGTAGCTGGAGTTACGAGCCACCTATTGAGATGGGAATCATTCCACAAGTTATTTCGAGTCAACAGGTAGGTCTGTCTGAAATATATTGTTGACACGCCCCCTCCCTCATGAGCTATGAAAAAAGGTGCTTAACGTTTTGTCTCCTATACTCTCCCATACATTGAAAAAATGTTAAGCACCTTCCAATGTGCCTGGAGTTACGAGCCATCTATTGAGATGGGAATTGTTTCAGAAGTTAGTTCAAGTCCACAGCTAGGTCTGTCTGAAATATCACATTGACACGCCCCCTCCCCCATGAGCTATGCAAAAAGGTGCTTAACATTTTCTCTCCTATACTCTCCAATACATGGAAAAAATGTTAAGCACCTTCCAATGTGCCTGGAGTTACGAGCCACCTATTGAGATGGGAATTGTTTCAGAAGTTAGTTGACGTCTCCATCTAGGCCTGTCTAAATTATCACGTTGACACGCCCCCTCCCCCATGAGCTATGCAAAAAGGTGCTTAACGTTTTCTCTCCTATACTCTCCCATATATTGAAAAAATAGTATTAAGCACCTTCCAATGTAGCTGGAGTTACAGGCCACCTATTGAGATGGGAGTTGCTTCAGAAGTTAGTTCACATCCCCCAACTAGCTCTGTCTGAAATATCACATCGACACGCCCCCTCCCCCATGAGCTATGAAAAAAGGTGCTTAACGTTTTCTCTCCTATACTCTCCCATACATTGAAAAAATGTTAAGCACCTTCCAATGTAGCTGGAGTTAGGAGCCATCTATTGAGATGGGAGTTGTTTCAGACGTTAGTTCAAGTCCACAGCTAGGTCTATCTGAAATATCATGTTGACACGCCCCCTCCCCCATGAGCTATGCAAAAAGGTGCTTAACATTTTCTCTCCTATACTCTCCAATACATGGAAAAAATATTAAGCACCTTCCAATGTGCCTGGAGTTACGAGCCACCTATTGAGATGGGAATTGTTTCAGAAGTTAGTTGACGTCTCCAACTAGGCCTGTCTAAATTATCACGTTGACACGCCCCCTCTCCCATGAGCTATGCAAAAAGGTGCTTAACGTTTTCTCTCCTATACTCTCCCATATATTGAAAAAATAGTATTAAGCACCTTCCAATGTAGCTGGAGTTACAGGCCACCTATTGAGATGGGAGTTGCTTCAGAAGTTAGTTCACATCCCCCAACTAGCTCTGTCTGAAATATCACATCGACACGCCCCCTCCCCCATGAGCTATGAAAAAAGGTGCTTAACGTTTTCTCTCCTGTACTCTCCCATACATTGAAAAAATGTTAAGCACCTTCCAATGTAGCTGGAGTTAGGAGCCATCTATTGAGATGGGAGTTGTTTCAGACGTTAGTTCAAGTCCACAGCTAGGTCTATCTGAAATATCACGTTGACACGTCCCCTCCCCCATGAGCTATGCAAAAAGGTGTTTAACGTTTTCTCTCCTATACTCTCCCATACATTGAAAAAATATTAAGCACCTTCCAATGTAGCTGGCGTTACAGGCCACCTATTGAGATGGGCATTGTTTCGAGAGTTAGGTCAAGTCCACAGCTAGGTCTGTCTGAAATATCACGTTGACACGCCCCCTCCCCCATGAGCTATGAAACAAGGTGCTTAACGTTTTCTCTCCTATACTCTCCCATACATTGAAATAATGTTAAGCACCTTCCAATGTAGCTGGAGTTACAGGCCACCTATTGAGATGGGAGTTGTTTCAGAAGTTAGTTGACATCCCCAACTAGCTCTATTTGAAATATCACATCGACACGCCCCCTCCCCCATGAGCTATGCAAAAAGGTGCTTAACGTTTTCTCTCCTATACTCTCCCATACGTATATTTTCAATGTATGGGAGAGTATAGGAGAGAAAACGCTAAGCACCTTTTTGCATAGATAAAGGGGGAGGTGGCGTGTTAACTTTATATTTTAGACAGACCTAGCTGAAGATGTGAACTAACGTCTCCCACAATTCCCATCTCATTAGGTAGCACGTAACTCCAGCTACATTTGAAGGTGCTTAATATATTTTCAATGTATGGGGGAGTATATAAGAGAAAACGCTAAGCACCTTTTTGCATGGCTTAAGGGGGAGGGGGGGTGTCAATACGATATTTTAGATAGACCTAGCTGAAGATGTGAACTAACTTCTGAAACAATTCCCATCTCATTAGGTGGCCAATAACCCCAGCTACATTCGAAGGCGCTTAATATTTTTTCAATGTATGGGAGAGTATAGGAGAGAAAACGCTAAGCATCTTTTTGTATAGCTCATGAGGGAGGTGGCGTGTTAACTTTTTATTTTAGACAGACCTACCTAAAGACGTGAACTAACTTCTGAAACAATTCCCATCTCAATAGGCGGCCCATGACTCCAGCTACATTCGAAGGTGCTTAATATATTTTCAATGTATGGGAGAGTATAGGAGAGAAAACGCTAAGCACCTTTTTGCATAGCTAAAGGGGGAGGGGGCGTGTCAATATGATATTTTAGACAGGCCTAGCTGAAGACGTGAACTAACTTCTGAAACAATTCCTATCTCATTAGGTAGCACGTGACTCCAGCTACATTTGAAGGTGCTTAATATATTTTCAATGTATGGGGGAGTATAGGAGAGAAAACGCTAAGCACCTTTTTGCATGGCTTAAGGGGGAGGGGGAGTGTCAATACGATATTTTAGACAGACCTAGCTGAAGATGTGAACTAACTTCTGAAACAATTCCCATCTCATTAGGTGGCCCATAACCCCAGCTACATTCGAAGGTGCTTAATATATTTTCAATGCATGGGAGAGTATAGGAGAGAAAACGCTAAGCACCTTTTTGCATAGATAAAGGGGGAGGTGGCGTGTTAACTTTATATTTTAGACAGACCTAGCTGAAGATGTGAACTAACTTCTGCAACAATTTCCATTTCATTATGTGGCCCGTAACCCCAGCTACATTCGAAGGTGCTTAATATATTTTAAATGTATGGGAGAGTATAGGAGAGAAAACGCCAAGCACCTTTTTGCATGGCTTAAGGGGGAGGTGGCGTGTGAACTTGATATTTTAGACAGATCTAGCTGAAGACGTGAACTAACTTCTGAAACAATTCCCATCTCATTAGGTGGCACGTAACTCCAGCTACATTCGTGCTTTTTATTTTTCAATGTATGGGAGAGTGTACAAGAGAAAACGCTAAGCACCTTTTTGCATGCCTCATGGGAGACGGGTGTGTCAACTTGATACTTCAGACAGATGTAGCCGGGGACGTGAACTAATGTCTGAAACAATTTCCATATTAATAAGTGGCCCGTAACTCCATGTACATTCAAAGGTGCTTAATAGTTTTTCAATATATTGACAATGGATAGTTTAGGAGAATAAACGTTAAGCACCTTTTTGTATAGCTCATGGGAGAGTCGGTGTGTCAACCTGATATTTGCACCAGACCTAGCTGGGGACGTGAACAACAATCCCATCTCAATAGGTGGCCCGTAACTCCAGCTTGAAAGTGCTTAATATTTTTTCAATGTATGGGAGAGTATAGGAAAGAAAAGGCTAAGCAACTTTTTTGCATACCTCATGGGGGAGGGGGGAATTCAACTTGATATTTTAGACAGATCTTGTCGGGGATGTGAACTAGCTTCAGAAACAATTTCCATCTCAATATGTGGCCTGTAACTCCAGCTACATTCGAAGGTGCTTGATATATTTTCAATGTATGGGAGAGTATAGGTCTCGCGGTGACAAGCAAAAAATGTCAAATTTTATTGCTGTCACCGTGGCCTCTCCTATGTGCACATAATGCATCATAGATCTGAAACAAATGCATGGACACACTCCTGGAACTAGTACAGTCCTTCTGATAACAAAATGATATGTGTTGTTGTTGAATAAAATTTCTTTCCAGTGCCCATATGCCACATATAATACTGCATATACTTTTGTATGTACATTCAAATATAAGCGTAATATGCCTTGTGGTGATCACGCAGGTAATTTCACATTCCTTTGCTGGTCCCCAAGGGCTACCCATTGTCCATGCCAAACTCACCAACACAATTTCGGATGTATACAGTTCGTGTTGAGTGTGCTATAGGCCTCTTGAACAAAATGATACATTTTGTTGGGGATCGAAAATTCTCCCAGGTGTTCGTCCATATGGCACGTATAATATTGCATATACTTTTGTATGTACACTCCAATATATGTGTAATATACCTTGAGGTGATCACGCAGGTAATTTCACATTCCATTACTGGTCACTAAAGGCTGCACAGTGTCCATGCCAAACTCACCAACACAGTTTCAGATGCATACACACTGTCCTGTCCACAGACACACTTCTGGAACTAGTATAGGAGAGAAATTACTCAGCACCTTTTTGCATAACTCCCGGGTGAGGGGGCATGTCAACTTGATATTTTAGACAGACCTAGGTGGGGATGTGAACTACCTTCTGAAACAATTTCCATCTCAATAGGTGGCCCGTAAACCCAGCTACATTTGAAGGTGCTTAATATTTTTCAAAGAGAAATATTTTAACCCATCTTAGTATATAACATGGTGTGCCAGACAGATGGATTTTGTGTGTACTAGAAACTCAGTAGTTAGTTCTGATGTCGTATGTGTTTTGACGTTGACCATTGGTAAGTCCTAGCACCTTCTGGTGTGGTGCACTCAATTGATAATTATTGATCGATTGATTGATTGATTGATATAATAAGCAAAAAGAAACAGTAACTCTTGAATGTATTGGACCCCACCTGTGCCACATGTGCATAGTGTGTGCATGGGAGGGTGTGTGCAAGGCGCAGGGTGTATAATATAGCAAAGTGTATGCAGTGTAAAGGTAGTGGCATTTGTCTCATTTGGAATTGTCCAGAAGTAACATCTTCAATCCTATTTATATGCAATCACTGAAACTTACAATATAACTATATATTATATTATTCGATTCACTTATATAAAAATATCTAATAATCTCAATGCACACATTGATGCTGTACATGGTGCTAGTGCTGGTTATATTAAGTAAATCACACAATATTATCTAATGATTGTATTGTTACATATAACATGCAATGTCATTTCATTATTATAAATAAATGCACATACAGTGTATGTCAAGCATTTAAAATTATAACAATTGATAGTACGGATTCAAGGAAACAGTTATGCTTTACATACAATATGCTATACATAAGATAGTATGTATAATAAAATTAATATGTTTCTTTGCAATTGAAGTCCGATAAGTTACACATCTTCCATGTCCTCTCCTTCAAACTTGCACCTCTCTCTGCCACACTTTACGCGTGCCCAGGGCATCCGACGAGGACGGGGAGGTGCTTCATGCCCCGTGGCCAAGGAGAACATGCCACTTGCCACCACGCCTCAGCTGTTGATGTCATCTCGCGTGTAGTCAACATCAAGCTATCATCCCATGATATAAGGTGGTGGACTGGCTTCTCGGGAGGTCCAGATTTCAGAGCCGCGATCTTTTACGTCTGGCACACCGAGTGTCACGGACGCCAGTCACCGATGTGGTCCTTTGTGACTTGATAGCTTCATGGGCCCGGAGACCCAAGAATCACGGATTTACCACCAATCCACGGACCAGAAGACAGATGAGCTGACTTCACATCGGTAATCATCAGAGTCAGGCCGGCAGGACACACATCAAACAGCGCAGCAGCTTCCTCAACACGATGACAAGAGACTCCCCGGTAGGGCCCAAAACCTAAACTAGTGTAGCATGTCTGGACCCTACTATAGCCGCATGCGCATAGTGTGTGCATAGGAGGGTGTGTGCAAGGCGCAGTGTGTGCATAGTAAAGTGTATGCAGCGTAAAGGTTGTGCATGGCACGGCCTAACTTACGTGCGCCCGAAGGCAATAATAAAGGAAAAAGGGTGGTGAGCAGAGAGCCGTGTGGTTCCGACAACATAGCCTTCGTAGGACCTACTTACAGGACCCCTAGGGGAGACTAGCCGACCATGATCCCAGGCACCGCCCGCCTCCGAAGAGGACGGACGCCCAAACCTCGTCCGAGAACACTCGAGAGACCCGACGACTCACAGGAGACCGGGACGTGTGAACTCCATGCGTGATCTAACAGCGAACCGAAGAAGGAGAGGGTAGAACAGCTAACCACGCTTGCGCTCGGGGCACCCCCTCCAATTCGAATCCTCCAGCATCTGCAGCTTCCCCAGCACGGATCTACTCACGAAGAAAATGGACGCGACGTGATCTTTTATAGCTCGAGGTTCGAGGTTTTGGCGGTTCCCAAACGATGAATATTGATTTGACCGGTGCTATGTGATGTTGTGCCAGACCCTAGGCGCCAGCAATAGCAGACGCTTGACTCTAGCCATGATTGTCACTTTCTCACAACATGCTCTGAACACTAAACAAACATCCCATTTCTAAATAAACATATGTTTCAAACTATAAACAATCATGTTCCAAACTTCAAACAATCATGTTCCAAACTGTAAAGAAATGAAAACATGTATACCGTTTCCATTCAGGCTGTAATTTCTATGTACTATGTGTATGGATGTGCATGTGCATGTGCTGTTAGATGTGCATGTGCATGTGTGTTGTGTGGAAGATGTGTGTGTGTGTGTGTGTGTGTGTGTGTGTGTGTGTGTGTGTGTGTGTGTGTGTGTGTGTGTGTGTGTGTGTGTGTGTGTGTGTGTCTGTGTGTGTGTGTGTGTGTGTGTGTGTGTGTGTGCGTGTGTGTGTGCGTGCATGCATGTGTGTGTGTGCCTGCTTGCCTGACTGACTGCCTGCATTCATGTGTTCCTGAATGTGTGTGTATGGCACATCTTGCTATCACATGGATACTGGTGGATCTGTGGTGACCAGTAATAAATTTAACTAGCTATTCACCACCAGCTCCATAGTAGATGCAGGAGAGTGTACATGCATCAGTATTTGTGTTATTAATTTTGATATGTATACTTGTATATACAATGATGTTTCTAATGTCTACTATGATGGTAAACACAATGATATAGCATGCATTTTAACATCACTGACTCCATTTGGTGCATTACCATACATATGTATGCATGATATATGTGTGTGAGTGCATGTATGTGCATGTGTGTACATATGGATGCAAGTATGAATCTGTGCATATATTATTGTGCATGAGCATGAGTGTGTGTAGTACATACATTATTGGTTATAATCCTATTATGTAGCCGGAGTATCATAATTTGTGACAATTCTTTTGGTGCAGTGGACTTCCTGGCAAAGCAGCATAAGGGAACCTCTTTTTGCAATTGAAGTGGGCCATGTATAAATCTGCAGCTACAGTGTGACATTCTAATAAATAATTTATATCGGCAATGCTTTATTATACCTGATTGTATAATGTCAATTTACTGTTAAACATGATCTATTATTATCACATTCTGCATAATGCACAACTTGCGTATATACATGCTGCAAGAGTACTCATTGTATGTGTGATTTGATATCGATAACAAAGAGTAAATGTCCAATAATAACCTAAATGTAGCTAACTCGTAACCGCAGCTACATTCAAAGGCGCTTAATATATTTTCAATGTATGGGAGAGTATTGGAGAGAAACACTAAGCACCTTTTGTATAGCTCATGGAGGAGGGGGCGTGTCAACATGATATTTTAGACAGACCTAGCTGAAGATGTGAACTAACTTCTGAAACAATTCCCATCTCAATAGGCGTCCCGTAACTCCAGCTACATTCGAAGGTGCTTAATGTATTTTTAATGTATGGGAAAGTATAGGAGAGAAAACGCTAAGCACCTTTTTGCATAGCTGAAGGGTGAGGGGGTGTGTCAACTTGATATTTCAGACAGACCTAGCTGGGGACATAAACTAACTTCTGAAACAATTCCCATCTCAATAGATAGCACATAACTCCAGCTACATTCAAAGGTGCTTAATATATTTTCAATGTATGGGAGAGTATAGGAAAGAAAACGCTAAGCACCTTTTTGCATAGCTGAAGGGTGAGGGGGCGTGTCAACTTGATGTTTTAGACAGACCTAGCTGAATACGTGAACTAACTTCTGAAACTATTCCCATCTCAATAGGTGGTCCGTAACTCCAACTACATTAGAAGGTGCTTACTATAATATTTTCAATGTATGGGAGAGTATAGGAAAGAAAACGCTAAGCACCTTTTTGCATAGCTGAAGGGTGAGGGGGCGTGTCAACTTGATGTTTTAGACAGACCTAGCTGAATACGTGAACTAACTTCTGAAACTATTCCCATCTCAATAGGTGGTCCGTAACTCCAACTACATTAGAAGGTGCTTACTATATTTTTAATGCATGGGAGAGTAAAGGAGAGAAAACGCTATAAGCACCTTTTTGCATAGCTGAAGGGGGAGGGGGCGTGTCAACTTGATGTTTTAGACAGACCTAGCTGAAGACGTGAACTAACTTCTAAAACTATTCCCATCTCAATAGGTGGTCCGTAACTCCAACTACATTAGAAGGTGCTTACTATAATATTTTTAATGTATGGGAGAGTAAAGGAGAGAAAACGCTAAGCACCTTTTTGCATAGCTGAAGGGGGAGGGGGCGTGTCAACTTGATGTTTTAGACAGACCTAGCTGGCGACATGAACTAATTTCTGAAACAATTCCCATCTCAATAGGTGGCACGTAACTCCAGCTACATTCGAAGGTGCTCAGTATATTTTCAATGTATGGGAGAGTATAGGAGAGAAAACGCTAAGCACCTTTTTGCATAGCTCATAGGGGAGGGGGCGTGTCAACTTGATATTTTGGACAGACCTAGCTGGGGACATGAACGAACTTCTGAAACAATTCCCATCTCAATAGATGGCATGTAACTCCAGCTACATTCAAAGGTGCTTAATATATTTTCAATGTATGGGAGAGTATAGGAGAGAAAACGCTAAGCACCTTTTTGCATAGCTGAAGGGGGAGGGGGCGTGTCAACATGATGTTTTACACAGACCTAGCTGATGACGTGAACTAACCTCTGAAACAATTCCCATCTCAATAGGTGGCATGTAACTCCAGCTACATTTGAAGGTGTTTAATATATTTTTAATGTACGTACGTACGTATACTCTCCCATACATTGAAAAAATATTAAGCACCTTCCAATGTAGCTGGAGTTACAGGCCACCTATTGAGATGGGCATTGTTTCAGAAGTTAGTTCACGTCCCCAACTAGGTCTGTCTGAAATATCACATTGACACGCCCCCTCCCCCATGAGCTATGAAAAAAGGTGCTTAACGTTTTCTCTCCTATACTCTCCCATACATTGAAAAAATATTAAGCACCTTCCAATGTGCCTGGAGTTACGAGCCACCTATTGAGATGGGAGTTGTTTCAGAAGTTAGTTCAAGTCCACAGCTAGGTCTGTCTGAAATATCACGTTGACACGCCCCCTTCCCCATGAGCTATGCAAAAAGGTGCTTAACGTTTTCTCTCCTATACTCTCCCATACATTGAAAAAATGTTAAGCACCTTCCAATGTGCCTGGAGCTACGAGCCACCTATTGAGATGGGAGTTGTTTCAGAAGTTAGTTCAAGTCCACATCTAGGTCTGTCTGAAATATCACGTTGACACGCCCCCTCCCCCATGAGCTATGAAAAAAGGTGCTTAACGTTTTCTCTCCTATACTCTCCCATACATTGAAAAAATATTAAGCACCTTCCAATGTGCCTGGAGTTACGAGCCATCTATTGAGATGGGAATTGTTTCAGAAGTTAGTTCAAGTCCACATCTAGGTCTGTCTGAAATATCACGTTGACACGCCCTCTCCCCCATGAGCTATGCAAAAAGGTGCTTAACGTTTTCTCTCCTATACTCTCCCATACATTGAAAAAATGTTAAGCACCTTCCAATGTGCCTGGAGCTACGAGCCACCTATTGAGATGGGAGTTGTTTCAGAAGTTAGTTCAAGTCCACATCTAGGTCTGTCTGAAATATCAAGTTGACACGCCCTCTCCCCCATGAGCTATGCAAAAAGGTGCTTAACGTTTTCTTTCCTATACTCTCCCATACATTGAAAAAATGTTAAGCACCTTCCAATGTGCCTGGAGTTACGAGCCATCTATTGAGATGGGAATTGTTTCAGAAGTTAGTTCAAGTCCACAGCTAGGTCTGTCTGAAATATCACGTTGACACGCCCTCTCCCCCATGAGCTATGCAAAAAGGTGCTTAACGTTTTCTCTCCTATACTCTCCCATACATTGAAAAAAGTATTAAGCACCTTCCAATGTAGCTGGAGTTACAGGCCACCTATTGAGATGGGAATTGTTCCACAAGTTAGTTCACGTCCCCAACTAGCTGTGTCTCGAATATCACGTTGACACGCCCCCTCCTCCATGAGGTATGAAAAAAGGTCCTTAATGTTTTCTCTCCTATATTCTCCCATACATTGAAAAAATGTTAAGCACCTTCCAATGTAGCTGGGGTTACGGGTCACCTATCGAGATGGAAATTGCTTCAGAAGTTAGTTCACGTCTCCAGCTAGGTCTGTCTGAAATATCAAATTGACACGCCCCTCTCCCACGAGCTATGCAAAAAGGTGCTTAACGTTTTCTCTCCTATACTCTCCCATACATTGAAAATATATTAAGCACCTTCCAATGTAGCTGGGGTTACGGGTCACCTATCGAGATGGAAATTGCTTCAGAAGTTAGTTCACGTCCCCAGCTAGGTCTGTCTGAAATATCAAATTGACACACCCCCTCTCCCACGAGCTATGCAAAAAGGTGCTTAACGTTTTCTCTCCTATACTCTCCCATACATTGAAAATATAATAAGCACCTTCCAATGTAGCTGGGGTTACGGGTCACCTACGGAGATGGGAATTGTTTCAGAAGTTAGTTCACGTCCCCAGCTAGGTCTGTCTAAAACATCAAGTTGACATGCCCCCTCCACAATGAGCTATGCAAAAAGGTGCTTAATGTTTTCTCTCCTATACTCTCCCATACATTGAAAAAAATTTAAGCACCTTCCAATGTGCCTGGAGTTACGAACCAGCTATTGAGATGGGAATTGTTTCAGAAGTTAGTTCAAGTCAACAGGTAGGTCTGTCTGAAATATCAAATTGACACGCCCCTCTCCCACGAGCTATGCAAAAAGGTGCTTAACGTTTTCTCTCCTATACTCTCCCATACATTGAAAATATATTAAGCACCTTCCAATGTAGCTGGGGTTACGGGTCACCTATGGAGATGGGAATTGTTTCAGAAGTTAGTTCACGTCCCCAGCTAGGTCTGTCTAAAAGATCAAGTTGACACGCCCCCTCCACAATGAGCTATGCAAATAGGTGCTTAACGTTTTCTCTCCTATACTCTCCCATACATTGAAAATATATTAAGCACCTTCCAATGTAGCTGGGGTTACGGGTCACCTATCGAGATGGAAATTGCTTCAGAAGTTAGTTCACGTCTCCAGCTAGGTCTGTCTGAAATATCAAATTGACACGCCCCTCTCCCACGAGCTATGCAAAAAGGTGCTTAACGTTTTCTCTCCTATACTCTCCCATACATTGAAAATATAATAAGCACCTTCCAATGTAGCTGGGGTTACGGGTCACCTATGGAGATGGGAATTGTTTCAGAAGTTAGTTCACGTCCCTAGCTAGGTCTGTCTAAAAGATCAAGTTGACACGCCCCCTCCACAATGAGCTATGCAAAAAGGTGCTTAACGTTTTCTCTCCTATACTCTCCCATACATTGAAAATATATTAAGCACCTTCCAATGTAGGTGGAGTTACAGGTCACCTATCGAGATGGAAATTGCTTCAGAAGTTAGTTCACGTCCCCAGCTAGGTCTGTCTGAAATATCAAGTTGACACGCCCCTCTCCCACGAGCTATGCAAAAAGGTGCTTAACGTTTTCTCTCCTATACTCTCCCATACATTGAAAATATATTAAGCACCTTCCAATGTAGCTGGGGTTACGGGTCACCTATCGAGATGGAAATTGCTTCAGAAGTTAGTTCACGTCCCCAGCTAGGTCTGTCTGAAATATCAAATTGACACGCCCCCTCTCCCACGAGCTATGCAAAAAGGTGCTTAGTGTTTTCTCTCCTATTCTCTCCCATACATTGAAAATATATTAAGCACCTTCCAATGTAGCTGGGGTTACGGGTCACCTATGGAGATGGGAATTGTTTCAGAAGTTAGTTCACGTCCCTAGCTAGGTCTGTCTAAAAGATCAAGTTGACACGCCCCCTCCACAATGAGCTATGTAAAAAGGTGCTTAACGTTTTCTCTCCTATACTCTCCCATACATTGAAAATATATTAAGCACCTTCCAATGTAGCTGGGGTTACAGGTCACCTATCGAGATGGAAATTGCTTCAGAAGTTAGTTCACGTCCCCAGCTAGGTCTGTCTGAAATATCAAATTGACACGCCCCCTCTCCCACGAGCTATGCAAAAAGGTGCTTAGCGTTTTCTCTCCTATACTCTCCCATACGTACATTGAAAAAATATTAAGCACCTTCCAATGTAGGTGGGGTTACGGGTCACCTATTGAGATGGGAATTGTTTCAGAAGTTAGTTCACGTCCCCAGCTAGGTCTGTATAAAAAATATCAAGTTGACACGCCCCCTCACCGATGAGCTATGCATAAAGGTGCTTAACGTTTTCTCTCCTATACTCTCCCATACATTGAAAATATAATAAGCACCTTCCAATGTAGCTGGGGTTACGGATCACCTATTGAGATGGGAATTGTTTCAAAAGTTAGTTCATGTCCCCTGCTAGGTATGTTTAACATATCAAGTTGACACGCCCCTCCACAATGAGCTATGCAAAAAGGTGCTTAACGTTTTCTCTCCTATACTCTCCCATACATTGAAAATATAATAAGCACCTTCCAATGTAGCTGGGGTTACGGATCACCTATTGAGATGGGAATTGTTTCAAAAGTTAGTTCATGTCCCCTGCTAGGTATGTTTAACATATCAAGTTGACACGCCCCTCCACAATGAGCTATGCAAAAAGGTGCTTAACGTTTTCTCTCCTATACTCTCCCATACATTGAAAATATATTAAGCACCTTCCAATGTAGCTGGGGTTACGGGTGACCTATCGAGATGGAAATTGCTTCAGAAGTTAGTTCACATCCATAGCTAGGTCTGGCTGAAATATCGAGTTGACACGCCCCCTTTCCCATGAGCTATGCAATAAGGTACTTAGCGTCCTATATTCTCCCATACAGTACTCTCCCATACTGTACATTGAAAGAATATTAAGCACCTCCAATGTAGCTGAAGTTGCGGGTTAGCTACAGAGTTGGGAATTGCTTCAGAGGTTTGTTGACATCCCCAGTTTTTTGATCCTATTACTTCCCATACGTACATTAAAAATATATTAAGCACCTCCGGATGTAGTTAGGGTTAGGGACTACCTACGGAGATAAAAATTGTTTCATGAGTTAGTATAGGTCCACAGCTAGGTCGCCATAAAGGCGTATCATTTTGATACTCCTCCTCTCCCATGAGCTACACAAAAAGCAACACAGCCTCTCCTGTGTGCACATGATGCATCATAGCACAAACACAAATGCACGGACACATTCCTGAAACCAGTACAGTCCTTTTGATAACAAAAATGATACGTTTTGTCACGGATCAAAAATTCTCCCTAATGTCCATATGGCACATATAATATTGCATATACTTTTGTATGTACATACCAATATAAGTGTAATACACCTTGTGGTAATCTCTCAGGTAATTTCCTATTCCGATGCTGGTCACCAGGGGCTGCCCAGTGTCCATGCCAAACACATCAACAAAATTTGGATGCATACACACCATCCTGAATGTGGTATAGGCCTCGTGGTGACCAGCAAAAAATGACAATCTTTTTCCTTGTCACTACGGCTTTTCCTGTGTGAATATGATGCACCATAGCACAAATACATTATGCAAGTAAACACTCCTGGAACCAGTATAGTCCTTTTGATATCAAAAGTGACACGTTTTGTCGGAGATCAAAAATTCTCCCTGATGTCCATATGGCACATAATAAAATTTTGCAAATACTTTTGTATGTACATTCCAATAATAACAGTGTAATACACCTTGTGGTGATCACTCGAGGAATTTCCAATACTGTTGCATGCTGGTCATCAGGGTCTGCCCAGTGTCCATGCCAAACACACCAACTCAATTTGGATGCATATACACCGTCCTGAGTGTGGTATAGGCCTCGTAGTGACAAGCAAAAAATGGCAATTTTTTCCTTGTCGCCGCAGCCTCTCTTGTGAGCAAGTAATGCATCATAGCACAAATATGAAAGCACGGACACACTCCTGGAACCAGTACAGTCCTTCTGCTATCAAAAATGATATGTTTTGACACGGATTAAAAATTGTCCCTGATGTCCATATGGCACATTATGACATATTATGTATAATATTGCATATACTTTTATATGTACATTCCAATATTTGTACATTACACCTTGTGCTGATCAATCTGGTAATTTTACATTCTGTTGCTGATCACCATGGGATAACCAGTGTCCATATCAAACTTATCAACACAGGTACTTTACTGATACTGCCTAACCTCATCTAGGTATATATATATATATATATATATATATATATATATATCGTATACCTAACCCTAGAAATAGGGACCACCTGCGGAGATGAGAACTGTTTCATAAGTTAGTATAGGTCCACAACTAGGTTCCTATAAAATATCATGCTGACACGCCCCCCCTTCCATGAGCTACGCAAAAAGGTGCTTAGCATTTTTTGATCCTATACCTTCGCATACATACATTAAAAAATATTAAGCACCTCTGGATGTAGTTAGGGTTAGGGACCACCTATGGAGATGTAAACTGTTTCATAAGTTAGTGTAGGTTCAAAGCTAAGTGGCCATAAACTATCATGCTGACATGTCCCCTCTCCCATGAGTTACGCTAAAAGGTGCATAACGTTTTTTGATCATATACGCATACTCTTCCATACATTAAAAGAATATTAAGCACCATCGAATGTAGCTTGGGGTTAGCTACGGAGATGGAAATTGCTTCAGAAGTTAATTCATGTCCCCAGCTAGGTACGTCTAGAATATCAAGCTGAAATGCCTCCTCCCCCATGAGCTATGCAAAAGGTGCTTAGCAATTTTTCTCCTATACTCTCCCATACTTTGAAAGAATATTAAGCACCTCCAAATGTAGCTGGGGCTATGGGTTAGCCATGGAGATGGGAATTGCTTCAGAAGTTAGTTCACATCCCCAGCTAGTTCTGTCAAGAATATCAAGCTGACACGCCCCCTTCCCCGTGGCTTATGCACAAAGGTGCTTAGCATATTTTCTCCTATATGTATGCAGCATTTGGGCACTGGGGAGAATTTTTGTTTGACGACAAAGGGCATCTTTTTGTTATCAGAAGGGCCGTACTAGTTCCAGGAGTGTGTCCCTGCATTCGTATTTGAGCTATGATACATCATGTGCACACAGGAGAGGCCACAGTGACAAGCTTAGAATAAATTTGACATTTTTTTGCTAGTCACCGCGAGGCCTATAGCGCACTCAGGACAGTCTGTATTCATCCCAAATAGTGTGGGTGAGTTTGGCATGGACACTGGGCAGCTCTTGTTGGCCAGCAACGAAATGTGAAATTACCTGTGTGATCACCACAAGCCATAATACACTTATATTTGAATGTACATACAAAAGTATATACATTATTATATGTGGCATATGGGCACTGCAGACAATTCCACGACAAAAAGCATTTTTTGTTATCAAAAGGACCATACTAGTTCCAGGAGTGTGTCCATGCATTTATATTTGAGCTATGATGCATCACGTGCACACAGGAGGGGCTGCGGTGACAAGTGATAAAATTTGACACATATTGGCTTGTCACCGCATGTCTATAATGCACTCAGAACAATCTGTATGCATCCCAAATTGTGTTGGTGAGTTTGACATGGACACTGGGGAGCCCTTGGTGACCAGCAGCGGAATGTGAAATTACCTGAGTGATCACCACAAGGTGTACTACGCTTCTATTTGAATGTACATACAAAAGTATTTGCATTATTATACGTACATTGAAAAAAATATTAGTAGCTGGGGTTGCAGGCTAGCTACAGAGATAGCAATTACTTCAGATGTTAGGTCACATCCCCAGCTAGGTCCGTCTAAAATATCAAGCTAACACACCCCCTCCCCCATCAGCTATGCAAAAAGGTGCTTAGCATTTTTCTCCTATACTCTCCCATACGTACATTGAAAAAATATTAAGCACCTCCGAATGTAGCTGGAGTTATAGGTTAGCTACGGAGATAGGAATTGCTTCAGACGTTAGTCGACATCCTCAGCTAGATTTGTTTAGAATATCAAGCTGACACATCCCCTCCCCCATGGTGCTTAGCATTTTTCTCCTATACTCTCGCATACATTGATATAATATTAAGCACCTCCGAATGTAGCTGGGGTTACGGGTTAGCTACAGAGATGGGAATTGCTTCAGAAGTTAGTTCACGTCCCAAGCTAGGTCTGTCTAGAACATCAAGCTGACATGTCCACTCCCCCATGAACTATGTAACAAGGTTCTTAGCATTTTATCTCCTATGTATGAGTATAAAAGAAAAAATGCTAAGCACCTTTTTGCATAACTAATGGGTGAGGGGGCATGTCAACCTGATATTTTAGGCAGACTTAGCTGAGGACGTGAACTAACTTCTGAAACAATACAATAGGTGACCTATAACCCCGGCTTCATTTGGAGGTGCTTAATATTATTACAATGTATACGAGAAGCACATTTAACATACCTTTATGAGATGAGTACGGATGGTGCAGTGCATGGGTGATTTGCACTAAGTAATTTTGCAATTGTCCTGAAGTATATAACATCTTTAATCCTTTTTATATGTAATCATTGAAACAATACAACTATATATTATAGTATTCGGACTCACTTATGTAGAACTATCAAATTATCTCAATGCATACGTTGATGCAGTACATGGTGTTAGTGCTGGTTATAAGTAAATCACACAATATTATATAATGATTGTATTGTTACATATAGCATGCAATGTCATTTCATTATATTTATTAGTCAATGCACATACAGTGTATGTCAAGCATTCAAATCTATAACAATTGGCAGACTAAGTACGGATTCAAGGAAACAGTTATGCTTTACAATATGATATACTGTAACATAAGTCTAAGATAATATGTATATAAAATATCATGTTTCTTGCAATTGAAGTCCAATAAGTTACACATCTTCCATGTTCTCTCCTTCAAACTTGCACCTCTCTCTGCCACACTTTACGTGTGCCCAGGGCATCCGACGAGGACGGGGAGGTGCTTCATGCCCCGTGGCCGAGGAGAACATGCCACTTGCCACCACGCCTCAGCTGTTGATGTCATCGCGCGTGTAGTCAACATCAAGCCATCATCCCATGATATAGGGTGGTGGACTGGCTTCTCGGGAGGTCCAGATTTCAGAGCCGTGATCTTTTACGTCTGGCACACCGAGTATCACGGGCGCCAGTCACCGATGTGGTCCTTTGTGACTTGATAGCTTCATGGGCCCGGAGACTCAAGAATCACGGATTTACCACCAATCCACGGACCAGAAGACAGATGAACTGACTTCACATCGGTAATCATCAGAGTCAGGCCGGCAGGACACACATCAAACAGCGCAGCAGCTTCCTCAACACGATGACAAGAGACTCCCCGGTAGGGCCCAAAACCTAAACTAATGTAGCATGTCTGGACCCTACTATAGCCGCATGCGCATAGTGTGTGCATAGGAGGGTGTGTGCAAGGCGCAGTGTGTGCATAGTAAAGTGTATGCAGCGTAAAGGTTGTGCATGGCACGGCCTAACTTACGTGCGCCCGAAGGCAATAATAAAGGAAAAAGGGTGGTGAGCAGAGAGCCGTGTGGTTCCGACAACATAGCCTTCGTAGGACCTACTTACAGGACCCCTAGGGGAGACTAGCCGACCATGATCCCAGGCACCGCCCGCCTCCGAAGAGGACGGACGCCCAAACCTCGTCCGAGAACACTCGAGAGACCCGACGACTCACAGGAGACCGGGACGTGTGAACTCCATGCGTGATCTAACAGCGAACCGAAGAAGGAGAGGGTAGAACAGCTAACCACGCTTGCGCTCGGGGCACCCCCTCCAATTCGAATTCTCCAGCATCTGCAGCTTCCCCAGCACGGATCTACTCACGAAGAAAATGGACGCGACGTCAGCTTTTATAGAGGTTCGTACTTCGGCGATTCCCAAACGATGAATATTGATTTGACGGTGCTGTGTGATGTTGTGCCAGACCCTAGGCGCCAGCAGTATCAGACATATGACCTAGCCATGATTGTCACTTTGTCACAACATGCCCTGAACACTAAACAAACATGTTCCAATTTCAAAATAAACATGTTTCAAACTATAAACATAGCTACATGTCTCAAACTTCAAACAAGCATGTTCCAAACTGTGAACAAACATTCTATGTGTGTGTATGGATGTGTGCATGTGCATGTGCTGTTAAATGTGCATGTGCATGTGTATGTGTGTGTGTGTGTGTGTGTGTGTGTGTGTGTGTGTGTGTGTGTGTGTGTGTGTGTGTGTGTGTGTGTGTGTGTGTATGTGTGGGTGTGTGTGGGTGTATGCCTGCCTGCCTGCTTTTGTGTGTTCCTAAATGTGTGTGTATGGCACATCTTGCTATGATTCATCACATATGGGTACTGCATGGGGGATCCAAGGTGACCAGTAATAAATTTAACATTATCTAGCTATTCACCACCAGCTCCACAGTAGATGCAGTAGGGTGTACATGCATCAGTATTTGTGTTATTAAGTTTGATATGTACACAGAGCAGCTCATGGTATATATGATTGTAAGGTATAATGATTATATTGCAGAATGTCCATGTTTTTTCTTTCATTCTATATACTTTGTCTAGGTGTCTATTCTAGTAGCACATAATGCAGAGCCTCATGCAAGATGTAGTTGCTCAAGTTTCTTAAGCATGTGGTGATCCTCGATCAATGATCTCTCTGTATATACGTGTGAAAGCATTGAACTGATGACCATCATTAAATGCCATGAAATGATGTTTATAAATGTCTACTATGATGGTAATCACAATGATATAGCATGCATTTCACTGTCACTGACTCCATTTGGTGAATCACCACATGTATGTATGCATAATATGTGTGTGAGTGCATGTACGTGCATGTGTGTACATATATAGGGATGCAAATATGAGTCTGTGCATATATGTAATATTATGCGTGAGCGTGAGTGTGCGTAGTACATACATTATTTGTTATAATACTATTATGTAGCCGGAGTATCATAATTTGTGACAATGTTTTGGTGCAGTGGACCTCCTGACAAAGCAGCACAAGGAAACCTCTTTTCGCAATTGAAGTGGACCATGTATGAATCTGCAGCTGCAGTGTGACATTCTAATGAATTTATATCGGCAATGCTTTATTATACCTGATTGTATCATGTCAATTTATTGTAAAACAGGATTCTATTATTATCACCTTCTGCATAATACACAACTAGTCTTGCATATATACATACTGTAAGAGTACTCACTGTATGATATAATTTGATATTGATAACAACAGTAAATATTAAATGACTTGGCAATGCTTACTATAATGTAATACAGAATGTCAATACTAGATAGGTCAGTTTCCAGTACAATTAATATGAAACTAATACAGATACGACTAATATGAAATGTCAATACTAGATACATTGGTTCCTGGTACAATTACAGTAACTCATATCACCAATTGAAAACAATTTTATTCTGTGTGTTAACCGGCACGCCCTTCATCTTGGACTGATAGGAAGGCATCTGCAGACCAGTTGAGTTTATGTCATTTATCTTGGCCTCAACTGTATGTATGTACCAAACACATGTACATGTTTTAGTACATTAGTAGCATGTAGCATATGTACTCAAAGTATGTACACGTATGCTGCATGGAAGTGCATACACATAACCAGAACTACAGGTACGAAAAAATGTGCAAGTGGTGAAACAGACACACTATGATATATCATAGTAGATGTATGTATGTACATATGTATGCACCTTCTCTTAGCCTCTCTGTCAGCCACAGCTCGGGCAATCCCCTCATCATCATCACTTTTCTCCTATAAAAAATAATACATATAACAATCATAAATATGTACATATTGTGGTTATAAACGTACGTACCTACCTATGTACGTACATTGAAAGAATATTAAGCACCTCCGAATGTAGCTGCGGTTATGGGTTAGCTACGGAGATGGGAATTGCTTGAGAAATTATGATCTATGCAAAAAGGTGCTTAGCGTCCTATACTCTCCCATACATTGAAAAATATTAAGCACCTCCAAATGTAGCTGGGGTTACGGGTCACCTATTGAGATGGGAATTGTTTCATAAGTTAGTTCATGTCTGTAGCTAGGTCTGGCTGAAATATAAAGTTGATACACCCCCTCTCCCATAATCTATGCAAAAAGGTGCTTAGTGTCCTATACTCTCCCATACTTTGAAAATATTAAGCACCTCCAACTGTAGCTGGGGTTACGGGTCACCTATTAAAGGTGGGAATTGTTTCATAAGTTAGTTCATGTCTGTAGCTAGGTCTGGCTGAAATATAAATTTAAGTTGATACGCCCCCTCTCCCATAATCTATGCAAAAAGGTGCTTAGCGTCCTATACTCTCCCATACATTGAAAAATATTAAGCACCTTCCAATGTAGCTGAGGTTACGGGTCACCTATTGAGGTGGGAATTGTTTCATAAGTTAGTTCATGTCTGTAGCTAGGCCTGGCTGAAATAAAAAGTTGATACGCCTCCTCTCTCATAAGGTATGCAAAAAGGTGCTTAGCGTCCTATACTTTCCCATACATTGAAAAATATTAAGCACCTCCAAATGTAGCTGAGGTTACGGGTCACCTATTAAAAGGGGGGAATTGTTTCATAAGTTAGTTCATGTCTGTAGCTAGGTCGGGCTGAAATATAAAGTTGATACGCCTCCTCTCTCATAAGCTATGCAAAAAGGTGCTTAGCGTTCTATACTCTCCCATACATTGAAAAATATTAAGCACCTCCAAATGTAGCTGAGGTTACGGGTCACCTATTAAAGGTGGGAATTGTTTCATAAGTTAGTTCATGTCTGTAGCTAGGTCTGGCTGAAATATAAAGTTGATACGCCTCCTCTCTCATAAGGTATGCAAAAAGGTGCTTAGCGTCCTATACTCTCCCATACATTGAAAAATATTAAGCACCTTCCAATGTAGCTGGGGTTACGGGTCACCTATTGAGGTGGGAATTGTTTCATAAGTTAGTTCATGTCTGTAGCTAGGCCTGGCTGAAATAAAAAGTTGATACGCCTCCTCTCTCATAAGGTATGCAAAAAGGTGCTTAACGTCCTATACTTTCCCATACATTGAAAAATATTAAGCACCTCCAAATGTAGCTGGGGTTACGGGTCACTTATTGAGGTGGGAATTGTTTCATAAGTTAGTTCATGTCTGTAGCTAGGTCTGGCTGAAATACAAAGTTGATACGCCTCCTCTCTCATAAGCTATGCAAAAAGGTGCTTAGCGTCCTATACTCTCCCATACATTGAAAAATATTAAGCACCTTCCAATGTAGCTGGGGTTACGGGTCACCTATTAAAGGTGGGAATTGTTTCATAAGTTAGTCCATGTCTGTAGCTAGGTCGGGCTGAAATATAAAGTTGATACGCCCCCTCTCCCATGAGCTATGCAAAAAGGTGCTTAGCGTCCTATACTCTCCCATACATTGAAAAATATTAAGCACCTTCCAATGTAGCTGGGGTTACGGGTCACCTATTGAAGTGGGAATTGTTTCATAAGTTAGTTCATGTCTGTAGCTAGGTCTGGCTAAAATATCAAGTTGACACGCCCCCTCCCCCATGATCTATGCAAAAAGGTACTTAGCGTCCTATACTCTCCCATACATTGAAAAATATTAAGCACCTCCAAATGTAGCTGGGGTTACGGGTCACCTATTGAGATGGGAATTGTTTCATAAGTTAGTTCATGTCTATAGCTAGGCCTGGCTGAAATAAAAAGTTGATACGCCTCCTCTCTCATAAGGTATGCAAAAAGGTGCTTACCGTCCTATACTCTCCCATACATTGAAAAATATTAAGCACCTTCCAATGTAGCTGGGGTTACGGGTCACCTATTGAAGTGGGAATTGTTTCATAAGTTAGTCCATGTCTGTAGCTAGGTCTGGCTGAAATATAAAGTTGATACGCCCCCTCTCCCATGAGCTATGCAAAAAGGTGCTTAGCGTCCTATACTCTCCCATGCATTGAAAAATATTAAGCACCTCCAAATGTAGCTGGGGTTACAGGTCACCTATTGTGGTGGGAATTTTTTCATAAGTTAGTTCATGTCTGTAGCTAGGCCTGGCTGAAATAAAAAGTTGATACGCCTCCTCTCTCATAAGGTATGCAAAAAGGTGCTTAGCGTCCTATACTTTCCCATACATTGAAAAATATTAAGCACCTCCAAATGTAGCTGAGGTTACGGGTCACCTATTGAAGGTGGGAATTGTTTCATAAGTTAGTTCATGTCTGTAGCTAGGTCTGGCTGAAATATAAAGTAGATACGCCTCCTCTCTCATAAGCTATGCAAAAAGGTGCTTAGCGTCCTATACTCTCCCATACATTGAAAAATATTAAGCACCTTCCAATGTAGCTGGGGTTACGGGTCACCTATTGAGGTGGGAATTGTTTCATAAGTTAGTTCATGTCTGTAGCTAGGCCTGGCTGAAATAAAAAGTTGATACGCCTCCTCTCTCATAAGGTATGCAAAAAGGTGCTTAGCGTCCTATACTTTCCCATACATTGAAAAATATTAAGCACCTCCAAATGTAGCTGAGGTTACGGGTCACCTATTAAAGGTGGGAATTGTTTCATAAGTTAGTTCATGTCTGTAGCTAGGTCGGGCTGAAATATAAAGTTGATACGCCTCCTCTCTCATAAGCTATGCAAAAAGGTGCTTAGCATCCTATACTCTCCCATACATTGAAAAATATTAAGCACCTTCCAATGTAGCTGAGGTTACGGGTCACCTATTAAAGGTGGGAATTGTTTCATAAGTTAGTTCATGTCTGTAGCTAGGTCTGGCTGAAATAAAAAGTTGATACGCCTCCTCTCTCATAAGGTATGCAAAAAGGTGCTTAACGTCCTATACTTTCCCATACATTGAAAAATATTAAGCACCTCCAAATGTAGCTGGGGTTACGGGTCACTTATTAAAGGTGGGAATTGTTTCATAAGTTAGTCCATGTCTGTAGCTAGGTCTGGCTAAAATATCAAGTTGACACGCCCCCTACCCCATGATCTATGCCAAAAGGTGCTTAGCGTCCTATACTCTCCCATACATTGACAATATTAAGCACCTCCGACTGTAGCTGGGGTTACGGGCCTCCTATTGAGGTGGGAATGGTTTCATAAGTTAGTTCATGTTTGTAGCTAGGTCGGGCTGAAATATCAAGTAGACACGCCCCCTCTGTCATGAGCTATGCATAAATTGACGTTCTCTCTGCTCTTCTCTCTCACACATTGATAAAATATAGTATTAAACACCTACGAATGTAGCTGGGGTTAAATGTTGGCTACAGAGATGGGAATTGTTTCATGAGAATCTGATTGTTCACATCTCCAGCCAGGTCTAGATGGATAATATCAAGTTCACATGCTCCCTCCCTCATGAGCTATGCAAAAGGTGCTTAGCGTTGTATACTCTCCCATACATTGCAAAATAATAATATTTAGCACCTAGCTCTGAATGTAGCTGGGGTTACGGGCCATGCACCTATTGATGTATAGGAATTGTTTCACAAGTTACTTCACATCCCCAGCTAGGTCTGGTTAAAATACCAAGTTGATACGCCCCCTTCTCCATGAGCTATAAGCAAAAAAGTTTTAGCTTTTCTCTTCTATACTCTCCCATGCATTGAAAAAAATAATAAGCACCTCTGAATATGTAGCTTTTACAGGCCATCTATTGAGGTGGAAATTGTTTCTTAAGTTATGTTCCCAACTAGGTCTGTCTAAAATATCAAGTTGATACGCCCCTTCTCTCTTTCGCTATGCAAAAAGGTGTTTAACGTCCTACAATTATTATAATACATTATAAACGTATTTCACATTAATAATGTTATGTATAACAGATAAGCTCAGACATCAATATTGTAAATATAATACAGATCAATGATAATACATGCATCATTGGAATTAATGGAGGAATATAATCAACATCAATAATAGTTATTATAATTGCTGTTCAGTACAGCATAACGTACATCAACATCAAAGTAGACTCAACCACCAGTTCACACAGTGTACTCTGGTGCATGTAGCTCAGGAGAGTCAAATATCAGTTTCTTTACATTTGGTTTAGCAGGACGATCCGATCTGATGCAGACTGTTAAGGGTTGAAAGGTTCCATGAATTGACAGAAATTAACTTTATCCCATGTGTGCCTGAGTGTGTGTGTGTGTGTGTGTGTGTGTGTGTGTGTGTGTTATGGTAGTGGCATAAGTGTGTGTGCCTTTGTGTGTGTGTGTGTGTGTGTGTGTGTGTGTGTGTGTGTGTGTGTGTGTGTGTGTGTGTGCGTGTGTTTGTGTGTATGTGTGTGTGTGTGTGTGTGTGTGTGTGTGTGTGTGTGTGTGTGTGTGTGTGTGTGTGTGTGTGTGTGTGTGTGTGTGTGTGTGTGTGTGTGTGTGTGTGTGTGTGTGTGTGTGTGTGTGTGTGTGTGTGTGTGTGTGTGTGTGTGTGTGTGTGTGTGTGTGTGTGTGTGTGTGTGCCCCATTTACAGCACACATGTGTGAAGTATAGTATCTACATATACGTAAATGCAAGTACATACGTATGTACAGTAATAGGTGGAATGTGATTCTGTCCCACTGTATCGGACTAGAAGAACAGATGTATATATAGAAAGATGATAGTATTATGGTATACAAGAGTATACAAAATGTAGGATACTTGTATAACAGTTGAAATAGCCCAGTTCCAATGGTGGCTGGTATGCCCATGATGATACACTCACTGACACCTGCAGTACATAGAGGCAAACGTGAAGTATAACGGAACATCACATCCACTTTGTGTGGATGACACGCCCACTCACAAAATACATGTACTGGAAAAGCAATTGGTGACAAGTACACACACTGCTAACCTGATATCGTGTCCGTTTGACCATAAAAGGAGGCATCAAATAAATGATCAGCAGTTTTCTCAAACTATGCATGTGCAGTACATCAGATACAGTCAATATGTAAATAAGACAACATCACAACAAACATAACCAAACAAGAAAATTAGAAATTAATACAAAATACATTCTCAAATCAAACCAAGTGTTAGGTTAGATTCTTTTTGCAAAGCTACTTACTGTATACACAGTAGAAACAAATTTACCGAAATTGCCCTCAGGTCTGCAGTCTGTAAATTAGCTACTACCACGTAAACGTACAGTAATGATCACACATGAAAAAGTGTATCGTGCACCATGTACATACTGCAGGTTTGGTGTCACTCACTGATGCCAGCATAAGCACACTCTCCTTCATCTTGGCCAACCCGAACCTCGTGATTCCCAGCACCTCTCCTTTGAAGGTCATCAGATCTGCCAGGAGCATCACATGACGCTGGTCAATACTCATCCCATGGTTTTTCATGGTGTACACAATCTCATTGATAATGACCCGCCTATATGGAGGGGAGAACAATGCATAGACATTGGTGGAAGAAACAAATGCACACGCACACACACACGCACACATACACACACACACACACACACACACACACACACACACACACACACACACACACACACACAAACACACACAAACACATATAAACACAGGAGATATGTGGGTTCACAACCATGTAGTAGCTGTATACAATTAGTACACAAAATACATATACAGTGGAACCCACTTAACACGAAATTCAAGGGACCGATTAGAAACTTTCATGTTAACAGAATTTCATGTAAACAGAATATTCATTAGCATAATAAAAAGTACAGTAAACAAGTAAAGTACGTACAAATAAAGTAAACGCAGCATATAGAGTCCAACAAAACCATCACTAGGTTATTTGTTACCACTAGTAAAACATTCTGTTAACATAGTCTGCCTTTGACTCTTCACTTTTTATTTGTCAATAAATGTTTCCCAAAAAGAAGTTACATCCTCTTTACTTTGGAAGAATCTGTGTAGTTCATCCGCACAAGATTGCGCCTCTGATACCGTTACAGGGGGAGTTTCAACAATAACAGGCCCTCCTCAACGTCTTCAAAGGTTGCAACACGCAATCGCTTCCTTCCTGGTTCAAAAGAGGATTCTTCGAAAGACGCTAGAATCTTTTATCGATCCTTTATGATTGTCGAGAGAGTGGAGTTAGCGATTCCGAATTCTTTGGCGATCTGACTCTTCGATCCATGCTGTCCTGCTCTTCCGTCAACTGCCTTCAAAATATCTACGGGTTCTTTGATTGAAAGAGATTTCTGCTTAGGAGCTGCCATATTTCGCGTTAACCTATAAAAGTCACACTTCGAACGAGGAAATTTCTTCGTCGTATCCGAAAATTCGTAGTATCCGGTTTCGTGTTATCCGGAACATTTTATACGGATTTCATATGTAACAAAATCGGGACTACAGGAATCGTTCGTGATAAACGATATTTCGTCTTATGCGTGTTCGTGTTAAGTGGGTTCCACTGTACAGCAAAAAAATACAGTAAATTCAGCTGAAGTGTCCGTATATCAGCTACAGCCCTAGCAGATGTACTTCAGCTAGTACCTATACAGTAAATGCAGTTTATTTCGAGATGCGAGGCATGCTCCTCTCACCTTGCTGCTTCTATGCCAAATGCCTTCTCCACAACTATGGTACTGTTTGAACTGGTCTCTGTTCCCTTAACACCTGTACATGAGAGGTGACAATAAACTATTATCATGAACAACAAACAACAGAACTATCACAAACAAAATTTAATAATACAACTTCATAATGAGACAGCTTGTATGGGGAAATTACTGTATATACATGTACAAACATATCCAACTAGTTAGTAATGCATAACTGTACACAATCTGCTGGCATGTGTAACGATTTTTGTCCTGGTAGATGGGTGGATCATAGAATTATGTATTGCAAAAGCCATGTAGTACAGGTCAGCAATACAGCACAGGTCTACAGACATACAATATAGTGTACTTAATGCTACCCTGGCTTATTTGTGGTTGGAAGAACAAAAGTGCGTGTACATACACCATACAACACAGGTTATTAGTTGCTGGGATACAGAAGATGCATCCCGAAGTGCGAGTCTTATTTCATTTCACTTCAAACACACAACTTGTACGCATATTTTCAGTACCCAAGCTAGTTGTGGTACTGTCTGTAGATCCTATACTGCACACGTGTGATTGAAAGTGATGACACCTAAAAACGCGTGTGTAACGCGTTTGACACTTGTGTGGCAAGATGTACAGGAGCTAATAGGCACACATTAGCACAATTTTAACTTGCTAAAATCGCCAGTATATAAACAGCGAACGTATTGAGAAAGGTACTCCAGCTTTTGAAAGCGTCAATGAGCATGTCAAAGAACGAAGTTTTCGCGAAATGGATCAATTACGAGGAACCGAATAGTCGCGTGAACGTCAAACACGTAGTGGACCGCAGCAAGATAGCCGCACGAAGAGAGATGGAAGTTCAGTTTCACGGACGGTTATATCGCGCTACCTTACTGGGTACGCTGGAGTGGTCACCGAGGGAGAAGCGCGCGGAAAAGACCAGTAGCGGGTCCCCGCGTGGACGTACCAGCGCAATGATTTCTGTTGCTAGGAACACTTCCACAGTGATCCAGAATGCTGGAAAGACTACCGAAGCGAACCAGAATGCTGGGAAGACTACCGAAGTGAGCCAGAATTCTGGAAAGACTACCGCAGTGATCCAGAATGCTGGGAAGACTACCGAAGTGATCCAGAAAGCTGGGAAGACTACCGAAATGATCCAGAATGCTAGAAAGACAATCGAAGTGATCCAGAATGCTGGGAAGACTACTGCAGTGAACCACACGGCTGGGAAGAGAGAGCTCGGAGACCTTGCAATAGATAAGTCCTCCAAAGAGAATAAGGAGTGTGACATAAGGGACCCCACAAAGAATCCTCTTGTTCTCATGCAACACTCTCCCTCACCCACACACTGTTCAAACCACAAGTACGACAGCCATAGACACTATCAGAAGACCACTCATTACTCCCCATACTCACTTGCACATCATTCCCCACACTCACTTGTACGTCATTCTCCATACTCACTTGTACATCATTCTCCATACTCACTTGTGCGTCATTCTCCATACACACCTACATGTCACCCTACACACAGACCTCCATGTCCCTCTACATACTCACATGCACAGTACTGTACATACTCACCTGCACGGCAATCATCATATGCCCAGTATCCATCACAATTATGTGCTCATTATTTACCACGTTCTCATCTTCACCAGCCACCACACCCACACCCACTTTATCAACCACACCCACACACACTGTATCCACCACACCCACATACACTTTATCCACCACACCCACACACACTGTATCCACCACAACCACATACACTTTATCAACCACACCCACACACACTGTATCCACCACACCCACAGCATTCACCACACCCACAAAAACAGTATCCATTACACACTCCAAAATCACCACCCGTCGAGTTGGAGAGCAAAGATGAGCCAATCAATTTCAAAGAGTTGTTTGTTGAAGAGGACAATCCAGATTCCAGCCTACAATTCAAACCAGAAGTGATCTCTGATTGTTCCAAAGCGGCAACATCTCAGAAGAACCTAGCAGTCCAGCTTGTGAGACGCTGCTATACAAGGAGTGAGCAAAGGTCATCAAACTGTGCTGGGGTCAGGAAGAAGCAACTGTCACCCAGAAGAATGGCTGCTGTGAAAGAAGCTGTCTATTCTTTGTTCCCAATTGAACAAGGACAGGAAGAGGAAGAAGTATGGAAGACATACAGAATAGCTATAGACTCCAGTTGCCGTGGACTTGTTAGGCGAAGTCGTTGGAACAAATTATATTAGTTATATACATTCACAGTCTCAAGTACATGTGATAATATCATTAATGTTTTTATTAGTTTTGATGCATGAGAATTTCAACACAATGCTGATGTAATAGTTGCAACATGTGAAAACCGCCAAATTGAACTCCGCCAATATTTCCAGCTATAATATGGTATGTGCGCATCCACAAATACTGTATGCACGGTGTGTGCTGCATGAATGGTATGTAATGTGTGTGGTGTGTGTTTCATACTTGAATTCAGTTGATACTATCTATGGATCCTATATTGCACTTATATGTACAGTTTGTGTATCTATACTGTATGCGATGTACTGTATGTACAGAAAATACAAAGTTTGTGTGTATACGTACATATATGTACGGATACTTGAGTTCACTTACCGATTGTACTGACCACTCCAAGCAGGTCTGTGCCTTCTACTAACAGCTTGTATCTCTCCTTGCCATCTGTCTTCTTGGCATCCTCGTCAACATGGATGATAGCTCTGGACACCGATGGAAGACCCTACATACATATGTACATACATATAGATAGACAAGTATTGGGAATGAAGGGATTTCACACACCCCACTATATACACACAAACACATACACACATACACATACACACAAATACACACACACATACACATACACACAAATACACACACACACACACACACACACACACACACACACACACACACCTTCACTATCACATTAGGAAGCTGTGTTTTAAGAGACTGCATAGTGAAGTACAGAGAGGTTTTGGCCATACTTGGAGGGAACACCAGAATCACAGAGACACTTCGAGGAGAAATGTTCTGCAGTAGAATAAAGTGAAACATCATTGCCATATTCCACGCACATGACCATAACTGCACAACCTCAGGTTTGAGTTTGAGTTTTGTAGCTCTCAACAATGCCATGATAACTGTGTCCACATCAACCTCCAGCTGCAACCAAATGATAAGAACCAGTCATAACTATACACATACCAATATGGCAACATGTGTACTGCATACATATGTATGTATGTGCACTATAATTATTATTTGTATCCTGGTTGAGGGGTGGATCAAAGGAAAAACTGTGCATACATAAGCCATGTAGCACAGGTCAGTGATACAGTACAGGTCACCAGACAGGTTTCATTGTTAGGATTAATTGCGTGAGAACGAGGCAGGAAATTAGTAAACACATTTCTATTGCATATAATATGTTGTATTGGACTATACGCATATTTGCTGTATAAATTCTATCAATCACCACGCCAGGATACAAGATAGTTATATCCTGCCTAGGTGTGCTGCAGCAGATTAGCACTTTATATCTGCTGCAGCACACCTAGGCAGGATATAACTATTACATATGTACACTACTGTATAGTCATACATGCTGACAAAATGGTGGCAAATGTATACTGAACACATGCAGTAATTATGTAGTATACATGTACCCAATAATACTGGGAATGGTAACACACACATATACATGCATACAAGTGTATGTGCAAACACACATGCACACACACACACGCACACACACACACACACACACACACACACACACACACACACACACACACACACACACCTTCAGTAGTCGTATTCTGCTAGTATCCAACACAATCCTGATATAACAGTGGTCAGGTTCATAGACTTCCTCAATAGTCTGACAGACCTACAGGTCGAATTATGGATCACCAGCAAGACACAGGGGACAAGGTTCATCCCTGGGTCATACCTAGTCAGTACATACAGATTATCCCCTCTATTACACAAACTCTGAATTGGGGAAATCTCTATAATAAGGACACCATTCTGTGTCCCAGTGTAGTACTGTAGTGCATTACGTAACCTCTGAATGAGGAAACCTCTGTAATGAGACTACAATTGAGGTTCCAAAGTGTCCTTAATAGAGAGGTTCCGCTGTACACAGTTACAATACTGTACATCTCCTGGAGTGCATACACACTGTAACAGTACATGTAAAGTATGCATGTCCACAGAGATACATATTGCCTATATCATATTTTACAATGCTGTATGCACAGAGGCACAGCTATAATAATGTCTCCAAGTAGTGCACACTGGAACACAGCCTACCTCTCCTAGCAGTGTCTTCTCTATTCTCCCCTTCACCATCCTTGCATACTCCAGGTCTGTGTCCTCCAAAAGCTTGGCTGATATGATCGGAGTACTGATGGTCTTAGTGGCATTGATGATCTCTTTGATACGAGGCACCCCCAATGTGATATCTGGTAAGTGGTGAAGGAACCAACACAAAGTGTATGTGTGTGTGTGTGTGTGGGTGTGGGTATGTGTGTCAGTGCGCAGAGGATACTCATGCTGGCAACTCCAGCAAAATGAAAGGTCTTCAGTGTCATCTGTGTGCCAGGTTCTCCTATGCTTTGAGCTCCAACTGCACCCACAGCAGTACCTGCACACAATGATTACGTCAAAAACTCACAAGCCACCGATAGACACACTTACAGCATGAACACAATGCACACACATGCACGCACGCACACACACACACACACACACACACACACACACGTACGCACACAGTATACACATATATATTGCAAGTTACACATATGTATGTATAACTTGCTCATACTATCAGTACTGTAAGTATCTTGGTTAGTAAATACTCCTGGTTAGTGAGTACACCTCACTCAGTCCCTAGCTCATGTACACTAAGTCAACCAGTACTGATAGTAAGTACCTCTGATAAGAAGTACAGATTTGGTGTACTCTTCAAGGTACTTACTAAGCAAGTTTGACTTTATACAGTGCACATAAAGCCCTATATACTGTACATGTATGTATATACATATGTATTAACAGTACAATACACACAGCACACAGTACAATACACACAACACACAATTGATGGTAGAGAAGACAGTAAATACACTTTCTTCACAGATACATACACGTATGAGCATACAGACAGTATGTACAGTACCCTCTGTACATACTGTACAACGGTGAGCAGGATACACATGGTGTTTCTGTGATACCTGGCTCAATCTTCGCCTTCACTAGTTTCCTCCGAGAGGTCTCCACAAATTTGACAAGTTGAGTCTTTGTCAGTCTACTGATCTGGTACAACACTGCAGGTGGTGCAGACAACAGCAAGAGCAGGTAGTTTGTGCAACTGCTTCAAACTCATGACTGTGTTGATTTATATGTACAGTACCTTTAGGTTTGGTGGGATTCACTGGATTCTCCGACAATACCGATTCATCCCAATCTCGACTATGAAATTAATGATGGAAAGTGTAGGCTACATACATATGTACGTAGGTAAATACGTACAATATGTACTTATGTATGCATAATTAGTGTGTGTGCGTTGTGTGTGTGTGCGTGTGTGTGTGTGCGTGTGTGTGCGTGAGTGTGTGTGTGTGTGTGTGTGTGTGTGTGTGTGTGTGTGTGTGTGTGTGTGTGTGTGTGTTCGTACATTCACGCAGTATATGCATGAACATCCACTAAAGAATTCGGCTTATTGAATGCATTTGTAAGGTGACAATAACATACATACAAATACATATTGTTGAGCTTGTACATGATATGAAAATGTCAACAACACACTGCTCACTTATGGGATATGGGATCATCCAGTTCATTAACCCTCCAAATGCCGGCCAGCTTGTCAGCTTCTGAGTTGATGAAATTCCTCATGGCATCAACTTGATCCTGGTTACAGACCTTCAATTGGTCGTCCTTCATCAGTTCCTCCCCCAGCATCCTCAGTTGGGAGGGGCTCAGTGGACTCTCGTCGTGACAAGGTTTGGAAGACTGGAGAGGTCATACACACAATACTCAACACAAACCGCATGCATACACACAGTACACACGCACATTAATACTGTATTACGCATGCTGAGAGTAATACTGATACACCATATGCAGACACACAGTCATGAAGGCAGTCCCCTTATGTACATAACCTGCTGGAACTAACTGTATTGTATGTATTACAGGATGTTTGTATATAATTCACACCCACACACCCACACCCACACCCACACACACACACACACACACACACACACAAACACACACTTTCACATGGTGCAGTATTCGGCCAAACTCCACAGGTTGGCTGTCCTTGCTCTCCATCAGGGCTGGGTCCAGTCCGTCTCCTCCATACATGAACTGTACGATGAAACCCTCAGAGTTCCTCACTGTGAGGTCGTACTGAGAGCAGAGGTCCTCCAGTGATTTGACCAGTCTACGCTGCATGTAACCAGTCTCAGCGGTCTTCACAGCAGTGTCAACGAGACCTTGTGGAGGAGAGGGAATGAATGAATCAGAGATAAGCAGTATAATGGGTACACAAACCTTTAGCTCACAGTGACTACCTCCATTCCACCACACATTCCTCTGTTATACTGTCCAGTCACTCACACTCAACTACTCCTTGTCCACACAATCACTCATGCATTCCCTTCCTTGTACATTAAACTCTTTCACCACATGCTGTCCCCCTCTCCACAACTACACTTCACCCTCCCCTCACCATCACCAGTCTTCACCCTCACCCTCCCCACTACTACATTTTGCCCTCACCCTCACCATCACCATACTTTCCCCTCACCCTCCCCACCACTACACTTCACCCTCCATCCTCACCTTCTCTTCCTCCCATTGTGTGAAAGAAGAACTCGGTAGGAGTCAGTCCAGAATAGAAGCTGTTCTTGACAAATCCTTTGGCTGCTGGGGCTTTAGCTGGAAGAGAGTAGAAAGAGATCAACTCATTAACAACTTTTGTAGTTTATCCCAGTCCAAGTCAGACTAGCAGTGCAGTACATTGTGTCACAGGGTATTGGGCATGGTTTTTACATACAAAAGTATACCGCTTACATACACACATGTAGAGTATATACTGTATATACGTATGTACCCACGTTCATCACAGACAATCTAGCCTATGCACAATTATGTACATACTATATGTACAGTATATTGGTAGTTAGATCGGCTATGAATATTTGCATGTTCACACAAGTATATATATGCAAATGTGACTGAGAGTACAGTCACTTCAGTACATACATATCTCATACGGGATGGAATAGGAAGAACTGTACAATGAGCATGGGGAAACAGTGGCAAATAGTACAGACTGACATTTCCTTGGGAAGTGTGGCAGGGAGCGGTCCTCAAATCCATCTGGTGTCCTCTTACCACTGATGGCTTGCTGGCCCACACTGGCTATCATTTGACAGATGTTGATGAAGGAACCTACATACACAGACACTAATGTACATACAGTACATATATATTACGTATAGCAGGTACAATTTGCACATATGTATGTACGTACATTGAGAATTCACAGAGCGTACACAGTACATACTGAAATATTGTAAATGGTGGACCTTAAGAGCATTACATGGACATACGTATGTATGTATGCATATGAATAGGCTATTGACTGACGGACCTAAAGTGTACAAAATACTAATACAGGACACCTTCAACATGAGTAGCTTCACAATACACAGTGGTCCCACAGCCCTTACCTTTGGAGCCTGAGAGAGCCATGATGAGGGGGCTGTTGGTTGGATGGAGTTCCAACTGACAGATTTTACCAGCGTGGTCTCTTATTGTGGAGAGCTCCTTCAAAATGACAGCTTCTACAGTCTCTTCCGCCGTGCAGCCAGGCTGGGTTTGGAGCCTACCTTCCTCAAAGTCTTTGATGTAGCCATCACACTTGGTGTACCTGTACAGGAGAACACACATGTACTGTACAGGAGTACAACTAACTTTTATTTCTAAATTTTGTGTATTTCTGGGCAGTGCGCATGTGTGCTCCTTATTGGATATAATAATATCATTAAAAAAACAGGACAACACACGTACTGTACAGGGGAGCACACATGTACTAGTACTGTACAGGACAGCACACATGTACATACTGTACAAGAGAGCACACATGTACTGTATAGGAGAGTACATAGGTACTGTACAGGAGAGCACACATGTACTGTACAGGAAAGTACACAACATGTTCAGGAGATCACATTATGTACAGTACAACACACATCATGTACAGGAGAGCACCTATCATGTACACAACTCACACAGCATTACTACAGTCAGGGTCTAGAGCAGCTTTACTGAACACGTTACACATTATATGAACCCATGTTTATAAACCTGTACACACACACACACACACACACACACACATACACACACACACACACACACACACACACACACACACACACACACACACACACACACACACACACACCAACCCATTGTCGACAAGCTTCTCCTTCTCCCTGATTAGGTTTTCTCCTGGAGTGACGTCTCCTATTCCGATGGAGAATCCGCGGTTCATGAGGAAGTTTGGGGTCAGTCTTGCCAGTCGTGACATGCAGTCTGCAGCCACCTGCAGTACATGTGGGAGACAGTGTGATCGACATGCAGAATGGAGTCTTTTTGAGAGGGGATGCGGTACATACACACAACACAATAAATCACCACAGACACACACACAAACACACAAGTGTAAATCCATACACACACATGCACAAACACACAAGTGTAAATCCATACACACACATGCACAAACACACACACAAACACATGCAAACACACATAAACACATGCAAACACACATAAACACAAACACACAAACACACAAGTGTAAATCCATACACACACACATGCACAAACACACACACAAACACATGCAAACACACATAAACACATGCAAACACACATAAACACAAACACACATACGCACATGCACACATGCACACACACACACACACACACACACACACACACACACACACACACCTGTTCACCATAGTCCCTCAACAAGATGTAGAAAATATTGGTCTTGGATCCTGACCCAAGTGTGGCCTTGTCCAGTGTTCCACACATCAACTGGCTGTTATGAACAACCACAACTACAAAGTAGGCACACAAACATAATACATACACTGTACAGGAGTATAGTACAGTGTGTAGAGAAAATGACAATGTCCAATGTATGCATACTACATCCACAACATGGATATATTATGTATACCTAAACATACATGTATGGTACATGATACATATAGTCACCATGGTATGAACCCATACATACGGTACATTTGTAATATATGTATGTATGCACATCAAAATCATATTATGTACAGTATACATTAGATACATATTCACACTAGTATACATTCACAAATGTACTGTAATATGCACTGGACACTGTATGTACATTCATAACATGTACTGTACATACTAGCCCTATATTCACACACTGTACATATCAGCCCTACAGTATTATACTGAGCTGTATTTTCAAAATATGTACATACTGTACACACTGTATGTACAATACATCAATGATGAGAGTACATACACAGAAGATTGTAAGACTCACAAGAATCGTTAACACAGAGATCCTCTTCAGTGGTGTATTGCTTGCCTTTGGCTCTCAGGTTCATCGTGATCGGAGAGTGCTCATTGGGATGCAACATCACACTTATGACTTGTTTACCAGTCCACAGGCTAACAGGCTTGAGTAAACAAAAACAAACAAACATGAAAACATATCACACATAATATGTAGCACTAACCATTAGCAAATAAATCTTGTTGTACATACACAATAGGTGTGAAGTGCTGAGAGTGGCAGGTGGGGTTGCAAATGGTATCGTACAAATAAAGAGTATCCCAATTCAAAGGTTCTGAGGTGAAGGATCACAGCTCAAGGGAAATGGTGGAGGATCACAGCTCAAGGGAAATGGGGGAGGATCACAGCTCAAGGGAAATGGGGGAGGATCACAGCTCACGGGGAGTGGTGGAGGATCACAGCTCAAGGGAAGTGGTGGAGGATCACAGCTCAAGGGGAAGTGGTAAAGGATCACAGCTCAAGGGGAAGTGGTGGAGGATGACAGCTCAAGGGGAAGTGGTGGAGGAACACAGCTCAAGGGAAGTGGTGGAGGAACACAGCTCAAGGGAAGTGGGGGAGGATCACAGCTCAAGGGAAGTTGGGGAGGATCACAGTTAAAGAGAAGTGGTGGAGGATCACAGCTCAAGGGAAGTTGGGGAGGATCACAGCTCAAGGGAAGTGGTGGAGGATCACAGCTCAAAGGGAAGTGAAGGATCACAGCTCAAGGGAAGTGGTGGAGGATCACAGTTAAAGAGAAGTGGTGGAGGATCACTGCTCAAGGGAAGTTGGGGAGGATCACAGCTCAAGGGAAGTGAAGGATCACAGTTTGAGGGAAGTGGTTGAGGATCACACACATGTAAATACGCAAGTCTATCTTCTAATGGTAATATTAGCAAAAAAAACTTTAACGTTTGTGTATATGAGAATGTTTCATAAAGCCTGCAATGGCATGCATGCAGTCTTGTGGTGCAATGCTCTGTCAACAGAGACCACCAAATTAGTACATTGAGACACACTCACAGATAAAATGTTGGGACAGAGGAGACTGAATATTGTGGAGGTACGCCTGTCCCTCGTGAATACAATCACGACACAATAACAGTCCCACGCTGGATGACAACAACAAGTGCAACAAAATGGCCCCCACTAAGAATATGATTGGTGCATGTGATTTATCACTCATATGAATATAATTATACCACCTCATTCATAAACACCCTGGGAAATAGAATCTGACAAAGTACATGTAGAAGACTTCACAGCAACAATGACCTGCCTACCTCTCATGATAGTGGGGATATTTGGTGGAGTGATACTCCTCACTCAAGCACTAACAGGTAACAACACCACACACTGGACATGACACACTGCACACTACACGTGTTCACTCAATACTACACTGATACCATCACAGATCAGAAACAAGCGGGATTGTTGAGGAGATCTACAAGAGAGGGACAACAACAGACACCTTCTTGTCCAACACCTCGTGATGGGAGGGATGGACTCACCGGTCCACAAGGACCACAGGGAACAGCCGGGACTCCAGGTACTCCGGGCACTCATGGGAGAGACGGACTACAAGGACAGAAGGGGGAAAAGGGAGAGGAGGGGACCAGGGGACCACAGGGACCACAAGGTACACCGGGTCTTGGTGGAGTCACGTACACCCGCTGGGGTAGGACAACGTGTCCTCAAGTAGAAGGAACGTCCACAGTCTATGAAGGACTCACAGCTGGGGCTCAACACACAGAAACTGGAGGAGGTTCCAACTACATATGTATCGTTAAAGATGCCTTGTACCATCAGGAGGCCACTACTGTTAACAGAAACTATGCTTACTTGTATGAAACAGAGTATGAGATGCATAATGGGCAAGCATTGTCTAGGATTGGGAATCAGAATCCTCCATGTGCAGTGTGTGAAGTCATGACTCGTTCAAAACATCTCATGATACCAGGAACCTATGAATGTCCTTCTGGGTGGACTACAGAGTACAGCGGTTGGTTGGTGAGTGAGAGGCATAATCACAAAAGGACCATGTATGTTTGTCTTGATAAGTACCCAGAGACTGTAGATGGTGAACAGAGAAGTACTGATGGTGCTTTGATGTACCATGTCGAAGTCCAGTGCAACCGTGGTCTACCTTGTCCACCTTATGATAACAGGAAGGAACTGTCCTGTGTTGTGTGCACAAAGTAACTAATACCACATGAGCTAGGAACAGTGTGAGTGTGTGTCTGATTTACTAGCAAACAATAGTGTGCGTATAACCTGCTGTTATTACTCTACAACATTGAATGTATTAACTGTAAAGGCTGAATTAATAACGATGATAACAATTCATTGCAGATAAATTACGTTAACTAATATACGAATGTACGATGATAACCAATTATATGTCATATAAGCTAGATACCACAGCACTACACGTAACAACATATCCCCGGAAATATGAATATCAAGTAACTACAGTCAGCACACAACTTGTGTACATACGTATGTATGTGCATACAAGTGAGTATTACACCTTATACATGTACAGTGATCTCTCGCTAATCCACCACTGCTTTATCCTCCAAACCTTTTGTCTGACACAATTTCCCAGTACCAATATATTCTACAATCAGTAGTTTATATCCAGTTAATCCGTTAAACTCATTATTCCACCTTATTTCTCAAAATCGACTTGTGGCGGATTAGAGAGAATCATGGTACTTCTCTTTCCACATTCACACCCACCCACACCCACACCCAAACCCACATACACACACCCCAAACCCACCCACACCCACACACTACCCCTCCCCTCACCTTGACGATAGCTGGTGGAGGGATGTCAATCTTGACTTTGGTGTCCTTCCCGTGAAGCATTGCACCCACGATCTGACAGAACTGACTTTTGGTGAAAAAAACGTCTTTTCTTGTCAAGAGGTAGCTTGCTGGTAGTGAGAGGTCATAACAGATATACATAAGTCTATAAACTGCTGAGGGCTCATGCAGCACAGTATACATGGGGCTATATATATGGGAGTGTATGTATGTAAGAAAATACAGTAAACCTCGCTAATCCACCCTAGTTTTCAAAGAATGAATTAAAATGTGCATGCTAAATATATGTCTAATCTGTCACCCAATATGATTGGAAATGGGTTTGCAACTACCATGGGAAATGCACTACATGCGGTCACAGCCCGTCCTCCAATCTGCATGCTTGAAGGAATGTGAATGTGAATACAAAATATTGGAAGATTATCTCAATCCTACAAGTACACATGCACAAATGTACAGTACCCACCTGTAATGAAGTCCTGAATAGCAGCAATGAGAGGCTCCCCATTACGAGGGGTCACCAGGTTTGACTTCACCTGCGGACAATACATGTACACACATTACCAGAGCCTCCCACCCCACAGTACATACAACTCCAAATAACATCCTCCCATGTAGTCCCTACAATCCACTCACCCTCACAAGGTCCCTCCACCCCTACGAGGTTCACTCACCCCCATCAAGACCAGTGCCTCTGCCTTGGCCTCCTCAGTCTGTGGCAAGTGGAGATTCATCTCATCTCCATCAAAGTCAGCATTGTAAGGCGTACACACACACTCGTTGAAGCGGAATGTTCTATGAGGAAGCACTCGGGCCTGAGTATGACGCAAACAGGATGCATGTGAGATGCATGTAGGGTACATGTAGAACACATGAATGCATGTAGGATGCATGTTGGATGCATGTAGGGTACATGTAGAACACATGTAGAATGCCTGTAGGACACATGTATACATAGTAGTTAACAGTGAGCATGACACATGTATGCCATATGTGGATGTAGTGTGTTCAGTTGCACTCACGTAATGTGCCATGATGCTCAACTTGTGCAGCGAGGGCTGCCTGTTGAACAGGACCACGTCCCCATTCATCAAGTGTCGCTCTACAGTGTCGCCGTACTGCAAAGAGATGCACAAATTACTTGAGTGTGAAACACTAATGTTTAGGATATGAAATACTGCATGTACAGTATTGTGCCTACACATGGATATTGTATACAGAATTTATACATACTGCACAGTATATCAGAGCTGGTCGACCTCATTACGTAGAATTTGTGTACAACAGCTACATATCATATTACTTGTAGCTCATCCAATGGATGGATCCAACAGTATTTACAAGTAAATATATACGTACATGCACATTTATACACATGCATGCACATGCACACACACACGCATGCACACACGCACACACACACACACACGCACACACACACACACACACACACACACACACACACACACACACACACACACACACACTTTCAAATCCTTGGCAATCTTCTTCCGATCACCATATCTAAGAAATCTACAACAATTGATAAAAACTACAACAATAACGAGAGCCACAACCAACTGCATAGACCACAATGCATCATATTCACAATATGCGATGCATACTTGCATACAGTGGAATACACATATTATATATGTACCACAATTAAAGTACTGACCGATACTAAGGACACCTCCATAATAAGGACACTATTCTGTCCCATTGTGCAGTTTTGTAGGGTAAACTAATAATTCAATATAAAATCTCGTGGGGCTCCCGCCCCCTGAACTCGAATAACCTGGGTGTCTATTTTAGGTTTGGAAGAACTTTGCTGAAGATATAACATTCAGTTCCGCTGCACTCAAATAGTAGCCAAATTTTTACGTCTCATTGAGTATGAATTTGAATAAAGAATAAAAGGTCACCCTCTTGGTATTAACTTGTTCAAAGCATACACCACGCAGCTCACATACTTCTTCATGCTGTTTGCTCTCTGCTGTATGAAGCACGCTCCTGGGTGCTTGTCAGGCCCGTTGATGACCAGTTGTCTCATGAGTTCAATGTTAGCCTTTGTCACATGCTCAGGATACGTGAGGATCTTGGCCACATGCACAGGAACACCAACCTACAGTGCACATACGTATGTACGCATGTACCAAAATGCATAGTACAGTAAACACCCAGGATACTGTATGACTGTAGCTACTATGTACTTTGCTGGGTGCCTCTGAAGTAGCCTATGGCTAACGGTCCCCCAGGTGAAATAAGATTACCTGATACCTGATACTGTAATCACTGTACATAACTCATATGCATACGAAATACAATAGCTGCCTGGTGTACATACAGTGCAGTGGTAAAGGTGAGAGGTCAGACCACCAGTGGTCAACATGCACTGATTCAGCGCCGAAAGAAGGCATTTTCAGTGTTCATCATCCCTCATACCATACCCACACATGTACATACGTAACTGTTATTCACGCGCATATACACAGTCACTCCCAAGATATTGACATGGACAACTACATGTACAATATGTACACACATACAGATATCACAATACACCATGCAATGTATACTGGATAATATTATCAATATAACATTATACTACACATATGTACAGCACACATACATAAGTATGTACATACGTATCACCATACACTGTGCAGTACATACTGTACAATATATGTACAGCGACAGAACTAACTTCATCGATCTGCAGACTTGGGTCAGGTGATATGACTGTCCTGGCCGAGAAGTCAACCCTCTTCCCTGAGAGGTTCCCCCTGAACCGACCCTGCTTCCCCTTCAACCTCTGGACGAACCCTCTGGTTGGCTTCTTGGGCTAGCAGACAGACGGGAGAGTGTACAGAGAGAAACTTCACTACATATGTACAATAACAGTATTATGTGGCACATATAGACACACATTGTCTGTATTACACTGTACTCGTGTGCTGATAATTACAGTTTGAAATATAAAAATAGACTTTTGTACTGTATACACGGTGCACATACTGTATGAACACCTTCCCACTCACCGCCATGGATAATGGGATACCAGACGTCTCACTGTTGATGTAGAGGGCACACTGGAGCTGAAGGAAGTCCCAGCTTTCCTAAAGTGCAAGTAGTGAACACATAGTACAATGGACAGTCCAATAATCCGTTGTATCCCCATAATTCTCCCCAGCTATACAACTCCCCACTAGCCCTCCAGAATGAGTGCTACATCTCACCCTTGACCACTTCCAGATATTTATCTGAAGATCTTGTTGTTGTGGTCTGCAGTCCATCCAAATATTTTGTTCAACATGTAGACCTGTCCAGTTGTACAAGATCAACCAATTTCTTTAACAGGACTGTCCACTTGAATAACGGGCTTGACCAATTGTTTAACAGGCTTGTTAAGGTGCAAATTGGGTGGCTACCCTTAAGATTCTTAGTGATATGCCTTACCCTTGATCACTTTCACTTATTAATCAAATATTTCACTTTTTTATGTTATAATGTGTTATATTATATTTAATGTTAATTTTTAAATCATATGCATCGCTCAATGTATTGAAATCTGCCATTCTATCATGATGTCATATACTGGGAGGTTGCTCCAATTTGACCATTTACCCCTTGTGCAAATTACTGGCAAGCTCCATCTGAACAAAATCCCGGGGAAACCCTGATCCCCACCAGGCCTAATACACATGAATCAGTCCACACAGTACACAGGCGGCTTACCATGATGAGCTGCATCTTTGCTCCTGTTGATCTGTGTTTCTGGATAACATCGTTCACGAGAATTATCTCAGTCAGTTTGACTGTCAGGTCATCTTCAGTACTGCAGAAGTACAGTAGCAGTGTGAGTGGAATACAGCGATGACACTCATGTACACTCAAATGTATGTACAGTCATGTGTATGTACACTCACATACATGTACACTCAAATGCATGTACACTCAAATGCATGTACACTCACATACATGTACACTCAAATGCATGTACACTCACATGCATGCACACTCACATGCATGTACACTCAAATGCACGTGTAACCATTGTGGGAGTGTTCCTCACCTTCCAGCTTGTGTATCTGAGACAACTGAAGGTCTTGTGCAAAGTGGTGGGACAAGAAGAGAAGTCAGAATGAGCCTCTCTGGACGGCCGTTCACGCACAGTAGCACCAAATCCTAGTACAGCAGAAGAATAACGATATACACACACCACAGCATTGTACTGGATCCTCATGTACACTATATAGTATAAGTACATACACATATACATGTATGTATTGCCATATATGCATATACACAATATGTATGTGAAGTATGTACGTACCTCTTCTTGTATGTGTTCAAAGAGATGTAGAACACGCAGTGGGTTCAGTATCTCCTGAGCCTTCCCAACAAAAGGTGCAACCTCCTTGTTCTCTGCAGCAACAATGTGCATCTCGTGTTGGAACTCAGCCACCTCTGCCTCAGTCATCTTCTTGCTGGAGGTACTGACATGATACTTCTCATGCACAATTTTCAACAGAGCACATTTCTTCACCATCCCTGAGTGAATGGGAGATAAAGAGGTAAAGATTCTCGCCTACGTATGTACAACATACACACGTGCCACACACAGGCACACACACACACATACGTACACATACACAAACACACCACAAACACCACACAGGCACACACATGGAAACACACACACACACATGCACACACAGGCACACACACACATACGTACACACACACACACAAATGCCACATACACCACACAGGCACACACACACACACACACACACACACACACACACACACACACACACACACACATATACACACACACACCATTCAAGGCATGACAATGGGGGCATTTTGACGTTTTCTTGCAGCGTTCAATGATCTTCTTTGATATGCTGCGTCTTGCTAACATGGATAATCCTTTCTTCTTCAACGAATCAATAAAGTGATCCCTCTCATCTCCAGTAAGGAGAACTCGGCTACAGGTCTGAAAAAACGGGAGGAGGAATCAATTGCAAGCATATACACACATATACCAGTAGGATTGTACACACACACACACACACACACGTACACACACACACACACACACACACACACGTACACACACACACACACACACACACACACACACACACACACACACACACACACACACACACACACACACACACACACACACACACACACCTTACATATTTGTTGCAATATGTTAAGAATATTTCTGAAATACCCAATGTGGAACACAGGAAGTTCCAGATTGATGTAACCATAGTGACCAACACAGTCTGCCAAAATCTTGCCGCAAGTGTCACATACAGCATCTTTGGTACTTGTACCCTGCAGTGGCAGTTGTGAAATGTATGCACTGCACTAATGCATGTATATAGCACCACATTATCATTATGGCATTCATGCAGAATAGTGTATTGGGACAGCACTTTGGAATACAAAGTCACTTACTCACACAAACACACAGACAGACAGACAGACACACTCAATACACACACATAAGCATGCACACACACACACACAGACACACACAGACACACACACACACACACACACACACACACACACACACACACACACACACACACACCATTCGGTGGTCCAGTACTCCATAGGGCACAGCAGTGCGAGAGGAGTCCTGCGAGTACAGAGACTTACTAACAACATGGACATGAGCCTGTTGTTGGATCTGGGCACCAGACAACAGGTCAAACCTGATGTGGCGACTGAGGGGGAAATAAAGGGAGAGGGATGAAATGTGAAGCTACAAAGCAAACAAAGTATCCTTGAAATGACACTACCATATACGTAGTGGAAAATTTTGCAATTTTGCAGTATTAATTTAGCGATTTGTGTGTTGATGTTTCGCATTTGTGTTTTGATGTGATTGTAATGATTTTACAAATAAATGTCAATGAATTGGGCCAAAAAGCAAAACTTCAACCTAAAAAATTTTCCCACTATATGACATCCAAACAATGTTAAGATAATGATTGAGGTGGACCACAACACAGACCCTCAAAGAATGTATTGAGTAGGGCATATGTATCAGTTGTGGTGATGACGACTGATGGTCTGTGCATTCAGCATTCAATAGGTGTATTGACAGTCAGCTGGGATATCATACACTCGAGTACCTATGCAATGTCTACGTAAGAGGTAGTATTGAGCTATGATCGTGATAAAAGTAACTGCTACTTGAGGTGTATGATATAAGATCTCCCGTTCTTTCTTGTCTGTGGAAATGATCTCCCACTTCTGTATTTCATGCACTTTCAAACGAATTTATAACAAAGTAAAAATATCTATTTGCGGAAATCACACACGAACTTATATCAAGTGTTAAGAGTGACCAGTGTAATGATACCAAGTACAAGTGACTTCACTCCGTCTTACATGTGGAAATGATGAATCAGGTAGTAGTGAGTACCTTAGTGTTCAACCTATCATCTAGCTGGTGTCACGGGAAAACAGTGCACACGAGGCTAAGTGGACTATCATGATACAGTGTCATGTAATATACGGTAATGATTACTGATAGTGACTATCAATAATCAAACCTAGCTATAGATCGATACGCGTATCAAAGACTATCGACTATAATTGAGATTACAGATTACGAGAATAGTACTTAGTTATTATTCTCACATTTTCTTAGCTAAGTCTGTGTCCCTGAACTGTTCCTTCATCTCCAGTGATACGTTAACAGGATACTAACGACAAATAAATTAAAATACGCTGTAGGTCGCCATTTTCGAGCTAGCATGTGCTCACGTGAGCCACTGATTACGACTCTTGGTATCCCGCCTGTGCGTACTGAAAACACTCGTATACTCGTATATCAAAGATCCTTCAACGACACGCCGTGTGTACGGTAACACGCGCAATATAGAGTATAGTCTACATCAACTCCTGAGTCTGTTACAATGTACATAAAATGCTTGTCCATAACATAGTATAGTAGTATAATTTATATAGTTATGTAATTTAGTGAATAAATTATTTTGAAATTATTTGCTACATATTGAAACTCTAATTATTACAAATACTTATACTATAGCCTTATTACTCTTTTTCTTAATATCCAAATAAAAAGTGTATTGAGTACCTGCAAGCAATTGTAAAACTTAGCGATAGTCTAATGGGCGTTAACCGAATTATAGTCTAGGAAAATTATAGGAGTTTACTCACGATACTAAAGTCATGTTTACGTCCAAAAAATCCGATCAGCCTCAGAAAGCGCTCGTGGAAGACCTTCGCATTGCGCGAGATAGCAGGGCCAAGGAGCGCTTGCAGAAGAAATCTGCCATTATTGTACAGGTTTGCAGTACTTTGTAGCTATACTTCTACATTCTTGGCTAATGTATGAAGCTACATAGCTGTATTATCTCTGTATTACCCTGCTCTGTCAGTCTGTTTTGTCTTACCGTGTACCAGAGGACCATTAGAAGATATAGTGGCAAACTAAAAGTTACCAAGGACTTAAGGTATTATAGTATGACAAAAGCCTGTATTGTTTGCATTTGTGTGTGCGTGTGTGTGTTCATATATATCTCCTATATCCATTTAAAGAGCTGAATTTGATCAATGTATGCAAACAGAACAGCCCTCAGGTTCGGTGTTCTCAAAACATATGTATCTGTCAACTCTGTACCATATGATCATGATCATGTATATTATTTTATATCTGTGTGCATCCCACTATACATGGCCCATATGTACAGTAAACTCCAACTGAACACCCACATTTGGACAAGGTAGTGGTAGTAGTGGTAATGGTAGTGGTAGTGGTAGTGGTATTGGTTGTGATAGTAGTAATATTAGTGGTAGTGGTAGTGGTGGTAGTGGTAGTAGTAATAATGGTAGTATTAGTGGTAATGGTAGTTGTACGTATGAGTACATATGTGGACATTCTATTCAGTCATCACAGCTAGCCTGTATTGTAATTTGGTGCTCCTCATCAAGTGATGTTCACTGTACCTCCATATGCAGGTTTGGAACTCTTTTTTGCTGGAAAGGTTTTATTGTTTCTTGAAAAACATGACAAAGATGTTAAGGTAATATATTGTACGTGTGTACATATATAGCTCTATGTTACACAGACATACATATGTAATATTTTATTAAATGTACTAGTTGTGGGTTATTCGACTACATTGTTGTATTTGATTTCAATATTTGTAGCGTTTTGACCAGCTGTGTGTACAATTATTAGCTAGTATGGAGACAACAGGGAGTGTGAAGGTATGTGTGTGTGAAGGTGTGTGTGTGTGTGTGTGTGTGTGTGTGTGTGTGTGTGTGTGTGTGTGTGTGTGTGTGAGTGTGTGTGGTGTGTGTGTGTGTGTGTGTGTGTACACGTGTGTGTGTGTGTGTGTGTGTGTGTGTGTGTGTCTGTGTGTGTGTGTGTGTGTGTGTGTGTGTGTGTGTGTGTGTGTGTGTGTGTGTTGTGAGAGTATGTAAATGTGTATGCGTATCCCAATGACATTATCACAATTGTCAATCAATTGTGTCCCCAGCGCTGGTATGTATCAGTGGCCTTGAACAAGACCTACACTGTGTCTTGGATAGAACAACTGAAGAAACTGTTGCTAAAGGCCTGTGCATACCTGAAGGAGCTTAAGGTGTGTGAACACTGTCTCTGCAAATTCGTCTTGTTTGTTGTTTGTTGTCTCATTCTAGATCAAGATATGAGTTTATACTATATCATACATGCACATATGAAAATTTTAATCATTAGTAGAATATGAAGTATGCTCATTGGGTAGTTATGGGGGATTTAGTATGGGAGAGGTGGTCTTATATCAGTGATATTGACCACCTAGTAGGCCCCATACCAAGACAGCTGAAATGTAACATGCATGTGAGCATTAAAGCTGTCCCTTCTCTTCAAAGGGATCACCATAATCAAAAACGATAGAAATTAAAACATTGTGGAACTTCTGAAATGAATCAAGAATTTGCTCATTTTAGTATGCAAATTCCAAAATACACTGGTCTGATTGTCATACTTTGTAATATGTGATGAAGGGTTATACTATACATACATACGTAGATACCTGATATGAACAGTTGGTACACTGCAGTTTTTGCAATGTGTTGTCGGGACTGAGTTACTATGTAGGTGTACTTTCTCTATCTTCAATAGCCTGGAGAACCGCTATGCAGAAACAGAGTGAACCTTTATCTTCAAATGGTACTACCTATATTGTGTATCTATACTACTGTATGTGTGTGTGTGTGTGTGTGTGTGTGTGTGTGTGTGTGTGTGTGTGTGTGTGTGTTAATGTTTTTAGTACCTGTTAACCTGAATGTCATGACTAATTTGATATGTACTATGTGTGCACATATGTAGCATACATTTATATACGTACATGTATGCTACATATGCATGCATACATGTATATATGTACATACAGTACTGCACGTACTATTTGTCATTCATTTGAAATTGTATTAAAACTTTACAGATAACAATATTCACCGATTACACCTTATGGAAACTCACTGTAAAAGCTGGTATGTTCCTCTGTAGCAGGTGGACGTATGCACACAATATATGTTGTGTATGTACACGTGCAACAGTACAGTTGTACAATATTTGTCTGTTATTTCTTTGTTTCGACAGGTGAATCAATGAAGCCTGCTCTCCACCAGTTATCAGTCAAGACCATCGGCCATCTTGTCGAAAAAGGAATGTACACTTGTTTGAGTGTATGTGTGCATCACAGTACATGCATGTGTGGATTGTAGTACATGCATGTGTGGATTGTAGTGCATGCATATGTGGATTGTAGTGCATGCATGTATTGATTATAGTAAATGCATGTGTAGATTACAGATTATTCATGTGTACATTACAGTGCATGCATGTGTGGATTGTACTACAACAAGGTCCATCCTGCCCACCTTCAACTCATTTTGATTTCTTTGGTTTAGGAGTTGCTGCTGAATGGTTTGGGATGTGTCCAGCCTGGATTGACCAGTGTGACTCTACCAGCAGCATTGACACTGAGGTGTGTGTGTTTGTGTGTGTGTGTGTGTGGTCAGTGCATCCAAGCTCTCTCCCTCTCTCCTCTCCCTCTATCTCTCTATCTCTCTTCCTCTCTCTGCAGGAGCTTGTCTCTGTGTGACTTCCCTGTTCACATGTTGACCCTCTTCACAGCCAACATACTCACTGCTCCAGCTCTGATGCTTCACATTCAAAACATAGCTCCACAGGTGAGTGGCTATGTCTTTGTTATAGTTATAAGTACAGTATGTAATATTTAGTTACAAATACTTCTGCATATATGCATAGTTGTGCGGGCATTGTGCAATAGTAGCCTAGCATTGTGCAATAATTCCCTTCTGTTGTGCAATAGACCTGCCTGCAGCTCAAGAGTATTGGGTTCCTCCAGAAGTGTCTGCAAATGCTCGATGATGACAAGTGTCGTCACTTTGTGTTCTCGTCCATGGACGGGAACAGAGCTCTCTGCTTATTGTGCAACCTGGTCCAGTTGGTCCTCTTGAACAAGGACGTAAGCTCTCATTTCCTCCACAAATGTTGGAAGCACTTTGCACATCAGCTTTGTCTGAGAGGCGTATCCCATAATGATGATGATAGGAATTTGTACTACAAGTACACAATTGAGTGTAGTAGAGGAATTGATTGAGAGTATGAAACAGTACACTATACTCTAGCGTGGAATAGTTATATGTAGTAGCATGTGCATGTATGTCCAGCAAGTATATTGCAACTGTATTATACGTACTATATACATAGGGACACATACTGTATGACATCGTACATAGGTACATTATGTACGTACTATACACGGGCACATACTGTATGTTTATCGAGTACCATATGAGGACACATACTGTATGTATGTGTACGTATAGTAGACCAGATTTGACTAGATATTGTCTTACTTGCCTATTTCCAGTGTATGAACCCAACAACCCAGGACAGCCTTGTGGTACGCATAAGCTGTGTTCATTTGTACCTTCACCATGGTATCATGTGTTTTTGTGTTCATCATGTGAGAATGTCTGCATGTGTATTCGTGGGAAAGAAGTAATTCACTGCAGATCATACATACTGTACAGATTGTACATACATACGAATACATGTGTGTACATTACTGTGTGTGTACATTACTGTGTGTATTAACCTCATCCCTATACAAAGTACAGCTAATGTGCACTGTACAAGCCCCACACTGTACAAACGAGTACTGTATCCGTGCCATCTTTCCATTCCAGCGAGTACTGAGGGATTTGTTGGAGTTATGCTATGACAGCAGATCTAAGAAGAAATCCAGCAAATCAATGTGGCATCCCGTGTTCGGATGGTTCCATCAAAAGTCAGATCAAAGGTAGTGCATGTACTTATGTACTGTATGTAATGGAATATAGTTACAGTAATAGCATACATATGCTCACAGGTGTTGGGGTTCTTCAATTTTCGACCCACCCTTCATTTCCACCAGTTTTTCCCTCACCATTCTTCTTCCCTTCCACTATTGCAAATTCAACCTTGGTGTGTATTAGCAATGTAGTATATATTAGTCATGCTCCGGATTTCTCCAGTGTTTGTGATCCCCCTTAGTCCTCCCTGGCTACTGCCCCCATGTGTCTCCCCACAGGTATATGGATGCCATGCCTCACATCCTCAAGCAAGCACAGCTCCTCTGGAAGAAGGAGTTTGTGTCTCTGCTGTTTGCTCCCCTACTGGCCTTGACACCAGCAACAGACGACAAACAGGTCCAGTCACCAACAATGAGTACGTATACATACGTACATATGTTGTGATAATTGTGTGTCCCACAAATGTGTAGAGGGCACATGTATACTAGCTCAGACACCAACAATTAGTGTGTGTTTGTATGTATGTTGTGATGAGTGTGTGTCCCACAAATGTGTAAAAGGTACATGTATACTAGTTTAGACACCAACAATGAGTGTATATGTGTGTTGTGATGAGTGTGTATCCCTCAAATATGTATATGGTACATGTATGCTAGTTTAGACATCAAAAATGAGTGTATTAAACATTTTGAGCATGTAGTACATATTATATACATGACGTATATCTTCTTTCACAAGGTCGATTTCAGAGATTCAGGCTTTTTTTGTCCAACCTCTCCTCCTCAAGCAGGCTCCCGCCTGACATAGAGAAGCGCATCCTCAACACCTGCTCCTACTTCCAGCTCTGCATGAAGTGTCTCCCCGACTTCCGGATGGACATACTCACAGGGATGATCTGCCATGGCGACGTCATTCCTAAACTCTGGTGCTTCCTTGGGACAATGACAAAGTTGACAGCAGATGAGGTGTGCAAGGGTATCGGTGACCCAAAGTCTGTGCAGATGTTGGAGGCTTTCAGGCTATTCTGTCAGGTTACCTGTCATTTGATTGCGTGAGTCGTGTGTGTGTGTGTGTGTGTGTGTGTGTGTGTGTGTGTGTGTGTGTGTGTGTGTGTGTGTGTGTGCATGTGTGTATGTGCATGTATGTGTGTGTACATGCATAGCTATACTATCTAGGGGTTCAGTACCATACATAGATATACTGTGTATGTATCCTGGTTGAAGGTAACATCATAGGAACTGACCTATGTACATTTCCCATGTATTAGCTCAAAACAGGTCAAGTTGATGTACTTTTGACAAAACCTAATTAATTTTGTTACACTTCTTTGTTGCCAGGATACATAATAGATAAATCCCTCCTTGGGTTGGTACTTTTGCAGTGAGTACATTTCCCATGTACCAACCCAAGGAGGGATTTATCTACTACATATTTCACTGTACATACATATGTGAATACTTTGTATATGGGTTTTCCAACCTACATTCTTCCCTTTACTTGCACACATACACACATACATACGTTCTCACACATGTAGCATTCTTGATGATAAGGAATTTTATGAGAAAGAGGAACCTTTTAGGCTGTCTGACTTGGTTCAGCTCAGTCAGCTGTTGAATCAGATTGCCTTCAACTTGATATGGAAGGTACAGCTCAATTTGTATGTGTACATTACATGGCATAATACGTATATACCTACATACAGTGTATGTACATATAATGAAAAGGAATGTATGGAATTACTGTGTGTGCAATACTGTACATTCCTGTATGTGACATATATTCTATGTTTGTGTATATCGATATACAAACTACATGCTACATACATAGGTACATATTATGCTGTACTGTGGTATGTAACCCATTACTGTACAGTGTCTGACATGTGTTATTGTGTATGTGTTGAAGTGTGTGAATGGAGCGCCTGTCTTTGAAAGTGTACGTATTTGCTTTCTTGTGCCGTGAACCTTTCTGTAGACATTGCTGTGTGTAGTTGCTGCTAACACCCCACCATTCCATTTGGTGTTTGTAGTAAACCTGTAAATTTGTGATGTCTTACGGTTCACTGTGGACAGGATGTTATTGGATATATAACAGGATTTACTTACCAAGCTTCTGATGCTGTAGTCTGCTGTGATTGATGTATTGTCTGTGTGTACGTATGTGTGTCTGAACGTTGTAACAGCGTATTGTGTGTTGTTAGAGTAATGAATGTATATTGTTAATGTGTCCGAATCGTGTTAATTGTTTTGTGAATTACGTATGTGAGTTGATTTGCAAATTGTTTTGTGAATTATGTGAATTGATTTATGAATTGTTGTATGTTGTTTTGTGTTGTTTGTAGGTTTCCAAATCCGAAGTGAGAGATGATGTTCTGAGTGACTGCCTGCTCTTACTGCTTGTACTATATGACAGGGACAACCGGAAGCCATTTTGTCCCAACGGATTTTGGCTCATTAAGTATGTATCTACTGTATGTACTGTATGTGCAGATGCTGATACATGCATTGTATACTTAAGTACATGTATCTACTGTATGTGTATACTTAAGTATGTATGTACTGTATACGTATGTATAGTGTATAATTGTGTACATATGTACAGTATGTGCCTGTATATATTCAGTGGATGAATAATATTTGTATGTATATATACGTATATGTCTGTTCATGTCCTGTACTACGTACATGTAAGTATAAAGTGGTGTACGTATACCTTCCCACTGAAGACGCCATGTAGTGTAGGTATGCAGTGTACGTATGTAGTGTACGTACAAAATAGTGCACGTACATGCTTTTCTATTGGGGACACTATTTGTATAAATTTGTACATACGTATGTACACACACTGCATTTAGAATAAAACAATATGTAATCCACGGTCCCTGTGTGTGTGTGTATGTGCTTGCATCCAGGGATTTGAAGTTTAGCTCCTTCATGGTGGAATTCAAGAATGGGAAAGACAGAGCAAAGGAACTCCTCAGCAACCTGCCTCACATTATTCCTCATCGCCAGGTACGTACACAATCTGTATATGCATACATACGTACATCCATATGTGTGTATATACATACATACATACATACATACAGTACGTATATACATACATACATACATACAGTACATACAGTACGTACATACATACTGTCATACATACGTACGTACATAAATACTGTCATACATACGTACGTACATACATATGTATGTACAGTACATATATATACATCTACATACATGTAAATTCAAACATACTCACATACTTCCATACATACATACATACATATATTCTTTACATGTATCATACATGCATACTGTATTGTCCACATATCCTGGTTGTAGAGAGTGGAGCTGTTCAAAGAGAGAGTGAGAGCTGACAAGCAATCTCTTGGGATTTCCACGAGAGGAGACATTGCGTCTCCATCAACGTACATCAGGATTCATAGGGCACGCCTCTTTGAGGATGGGCATGATGAATTGTCTTGCTTGGCAACCAAATCGTTAAAAAGCACCATAAAAGTGAAATTTGTCAATGAACAGGTGAGACAGATTGGCCTCTGTCATCCACTATCCAGTGCAGATGAATGCATAAGATGCCATCTTGAGTCTGTTGTAGATACAGTATATGTATGTACATGGTGTAAGTATAGGGAGTAGTGACAACTTGTTGAATCACATGAATTGAGTTTAGCTGGAAAAGAATTAAGGAAGGGAGGGGTCATTGAGGTGTCACCAAAGCCTTTTCCTATCACTGCTTTGCCATCAACATTTTTCATAAAGATTCTATGTTTTGTGCATCTTGAAGTGTATGAGACAGAGTATTTCAATGATTATGTAATAAGTGCCCAAACATTAGTAATGTGAAAATATTATTTAATTAACAAGTGAAATACAGTGAAAGACAAAGTGAATACAATTGATTGTGTGTACAAGAATAGTTGTATCATAGTAAAATATGTACACAAGAACCACATTAGAAACACATATACAATATGAAGACATGTATATACATGCATATACGTATAGTACAGTATTGTTGTGCAGTACACACTATATGTACAGTATGTGTTCTGTATTAATTTTATAAGGTGTGTGACAGTATGTACTAGTTGTATCCTGGTATAGTGAAGACAATTTATACTGTGTACTAGTGCTGGGACGATTAATCGATCAATCGATTAATCAATCGATTTTCATTTCAAATCTGATTATCGATAATAGCACAAGCAAATCGATTAATCACAGGAAGTAATTAAGTGAGTCTAACAGGAAGCCACCCCCGCCTTATTACCCAGAACCTACACTCCATGGGCTCAATTTCGTACCTGAAATATGAGAAGGACTCTATGAATGTCACTTCATATCTATTAGATGACTACTCCATCTAATTAAGTGGACGTGGTTTCCGGTCATGCCCACTTAATTTCTTCCGGTGATTAATCAATTAAACAATCCGTTAATATGTACTGATAATCGATTCGAAAATTACAACCGATTCCCAGCCCTACTGTGTACATATATGCAAATAGTTCGATACAACATAGTATATGCAATAGGAAAGGAATGTGTTTACTAATTTCCTGCCTTCTTCTCACACAATTAATCCTAACAATGAAACCTGTCTGGTGATTTGTGCTACATGGCTTATGTATGTACACACAGTTTTTCCTTTGATCTACCCCTTAACCAGAATGCAAGTATATATGTACGTACTGTGTTAATGTGTTTTTGTGTCTGTATTGTTGCCTGCCTGTTACTCTCCGCTTCACCTAATCTGCAGGGACTGGATGAGGCCGGGATTGATGAGCACGGGGTTTTCAAAGAATTCCTTGAGGAAATCACCACCAAAGCCTTCAACCCAGACTTTTGTTTGTTTAAGGTTTGTGTCCATGTGTGCTGAGTGAATTAAGTATGTACAGTAGAAACCTATGACAAACTATAAGGGGCCCACAAGTTTAGTTCTTGCTATCAGATGCTCTTCTTACCAGGACTTACTTGTTACATATACGTACCGTACTACAGCAAACCACATAATGCCCCAAAAAATTGGTTCATATTAAGCCACATTATGTCCTTAGGGTATTTGTCATTTTAGGTTTCTACTGTATGTATATGCTGGTGTGTGTGGTGTGTGATTATCAGTGAGATTGTGTATTTACTGGTTGTATGTTGTGTGGGCAGATCGAAGTACAAAGTGTGCAAATATCTCTGCTATTGCACGCTTTCCTTTGCTATTGTGCATTTGTACTGTAATTGTTATGACAATATGTTAATTGATTCCCTGGCAACTCATTGTTAGTTGTAATAATGAGAGTTAGTATGCAATTATATTATTTTGTATGGAAATGTACCACATAGTAACTAAAGTACCTCTAGTGGTGGTGTAGCAGATACTGCTGTATCGGAGGTACTTCAGCTGATACAAACTGTAGTTGTAAAGTGTCCATGATGTAAAATTACAAATGCACACGCAATATCTCCGACTAGCACTGTATGTGCATACATGTGTGCAGAGTGAAGTTCTCTTCATTATTCCTCACAATGAAGTCACTTTAAAAATTCCAAGGTTTACTATAGCAAGTGTATCCTCACTGGTGAAACCTGCTTTGGGGAGGGGGGACTAATCATTACCGGTTAAGGCTTGAATATATATATATATATATTGAGTAGCGTATACATACGTATTTATGAAGATACTAAAGAATATACTCAATTCATGCATGGTCCATTATTATTGTGGTATGTAATATGTACCGGCTGTATATACTGTACTATGTACTGTAGTCATATATTTATATTATTGCTTTATATCATATTTATATAGCATGTACTCAGCAGTACGTATATAACATACACTTGAACTGTAATGAATTATCAGCAGTATTAATTCAATTTCAAACTCAATACACGCAATGTTGAAAGTAATAACAGTGGATTATACACACACTATTGTTTGCTAGTAAATCAGACACACACACACACTGTTCCTAGTTCATGTGGTATTAGTTACTTTGTGCACACAACACAAGACAGTTCCTTCCTGTTATCATAAGGTGGACAAGGTAAACCATAGTTACACTCAACTTCGACGTGGTACATCAAAGCACCATTGGTATTTCTCTGTTCACCATCTACCGTCTCTGGGTACTTATCAAGACAAACATACATGGTTCTTTTGTGAGTATACCTCTCACTCACCAACCAACCGCTGTACTCTGTAGTCCACCCAGAAGGACATTCATAGGTTCCTGGTATCATGAGGTGCTTTGAACGAGTCATGACTTCACACACTGCACATGGAGGATTCTGTTCAAAAACCCTAGTCAATGTTTGACCGTTTTGCGTCTCATACTCTGCTCCATACAAGTAAGCATGGTTTTGATTAGCAGTAGTGGCCTCCTGATGGTACAAGGCATCTTTAACGACACATATGTAGTTAGAACCTCCTCCAGTTTGTGTGTAATGAGCCCCAGCTGTGAGTCCTTCATAGACTGTGGACGTTCCTTCTACTTGAGGACACGTTGTCCTACCCCAGCGGGTGTACGTGACTCCACCAAGACCCGGTGTACCTTGTGGTCCCTGTGGTCCCCTGGTCCCCTCCTCTCCCTTTTCCCCCTTCTGTCCTTGTAGTCCGTCTCTCCCTGAAGTGCCCGGAGTACCTGGAGTCCCGGCTGTTCCCTGTGGTCCTTGTGGACCGGTGAGTCCATCCCTCCCATCACGAGGTGTTGGACAAGAAGGTGTCTGTTGTTGTCCCTCTCTTGTAGATCTCCTCAGCAATCCCGCTTGTTTCTGATCTGTGATGGTATCAGTGTAGTATTGAGTGAACACGTGTAGTGTGCAGTGTGTCATGTCCAGTGTGTGGTGTTGTTACCTGTTAGTGCTTGAGTGAGGAGTATCACTCCACCAAATATCCCCACTATCATAAGAGGTAGGTAGGTCATTGTCAGTGTTGTTGTCTTCTCAGCCACTCTTGACAGGAAAGAATGTATCCAGTGTCTCCAGTGGAATATTGTCCTTCTTCAGCAGTAGTGAATTCTATGAACTAGTGTTGTTGTCTGTTCTTTGTTGATCTGTGGTGTGTCCTGATGTGGGTCCTATTTATGTGTTCCTGTGGATCACATGCACCAATCAGAACACACCACAATTTCATTACCTGCCAATCGATGACGTCACACACTGTACAAGGAGGATTCTGTTCACCAATCTCAACCCAGTACTCATACTGTATGTACTGTACGTATGTATTGTGAGCATGCATGTAGCTGTAGTAGTGTGTGACTCAGTACTACACTGAGTGCAATGAGGAATAAACAATTAGCAATGCATTAATCTGTCTTCTGTTGTCCGAGTTGTAGCCAAAATGTAATTTTATGATGTGAATCAATCTACATATCCATTTCCAGATGAATTTGTTGAGCATTCAATCACCTCACAAACCCTACATGATCCCTGCACTTCTGGCACATGATGTGAACTATTCTCCCAGTGTCTGTGAGGCTTGTTGTTTGTGAGTGTTGTTACTCCCACACATTGCCCACAAGTAATAATTGCACTGTCAGCAAGCAGTGGGACCTTTTATCAGAGTAGCTATCTGTATGTACAGTAGAACCTCACAACTGGGACCACCTATGGTACCAGTTGAGTAGTCTTGGTTTCCAGGTGGTCCTAACACCAATTTTGAAAGTGTACATACATAGTAATACTGTAACAGTACAGGAGTTGAAAGGACCTGAAAATAGTAGTCATACAGTTGTATCCAATAACTGAGGTGCTCTTTCATTGGGGTTCTACTGTACTTCCTATTGCACAGTATACTTTGTGTGCCAGTATGAGGAGATTCAGTCTAATGTGGGACATGAAATGCTATCAAAATTCAATAACGATAAGTGTAATTTCACTAATTTTGAAGGTTTTATATGTACCTAGTCAATTTAGTGTAACATTTGTGTACAATGTCAACCCATATGTGTTAGGTGTGTTATGTGCTTAAGTTTTAAGTGTGTATCTGGGCATGGTTCATGTCTGTCAAGACCACACAGTGTTTACCACACAGCCTGTACATTCACTGCAGCATGCAAGCATACCCTCACAGTCATGATAGACTAAACAGTTTCAATTGTGAGATGGTCCTAATTGTGATACTGTTCATGCACAGAGTAATCCACGACTGAGTATTCGAGGTCTCAGTACTGATAATCTTAAAGTAGCTCTGTTATCCTATCGATGTAACTTGTAACTCAAATTGTCACAGTGATCAATTAATATTTTTATTATTATTATCAAATTATGAATTTAACTTTCACACTTAATGCACTCAACATTGAAGAGTAATAACAGCAGGTTATACACACACTATTGTTTGCTAGTAAATCAGACACACACACACATTGTTCCTAGTTCATGTGGTATTAGTTACTTTGTGCACACAACACAAGACAGTTCCTTCTTGTCATCATAAGGTGGACAAGGTAGACCGCAGTTACACTGAACTTCGACTTCGGCTTCGCTTTGCAAAGGTGCATTTGTTGTGACAATATTTAATTATGTTAATTAATCCCCTAGCAACTCATTGTTAGTTATAATAATAATGCTGTGGGCGGGTTGGTATGCAATTCTATTATTTTATATGGAAATGTACCACATAGTAACTAAAGTACCTCTGGTAGTATTGTAGCAGATACAGCTGTAGCGGAGGTACTTCAGCTGATACAAACTGTAGCTATGAATTGTCCATGATGTAGAATGAATGTACATATGCACACGCAATATCTCCTACAAGTACTGTATGTGCATACATATGTGCAGAGTGATGTCCTCTCATTATTCTTCACCGTAAGTCATTTAAAACAACCTCAACAGTTTGCTATAGTACGTGCACCTCCACTGGTGAGACCTGCTGTGGTGGGGGAGGGGGTGGGACTAATCATTCCTGCATTCCTGGTTATGCTCTTGAATACATTCTTCAGTAGCGATAATAATATATGCATGTAGATACTACAGAATTTACTCAATACCTGGTCCATTATTATGGTATATTATATGTACTTGCCATATATACTGTACTATTGCTTCATATGTTTTATATTGCTATGTATTTTATATGTATATAGCCTGTACACAGCAGCATATAACGTACATTTGAACTGTAATGGATTATCAGCAGTATTAATTCAATTTCAAACTTAATACACACGATTTTGTAGAGTAATACCAGCAGGTATAACACTATTGTTTGCTAGTAAATCAGACACACACACACGTGCACACTGTTCCTAGTTCATGTGGTATTAGTTACTTTGTGCACACAACACAAGACAGTTCCTTCCTGTCATCATAAGGTGGACAAGGTAGACCATGGTTACACACAACTTCGACGTGGTACATCAAAGCACCATTGGTATCTCTCTGTTCACCATCTACAGTCTCTGGGTACTTATCAAGACAAACATACATGGTCCTTCCTTTATAACCATGGTATGCACTCACCAACCAACCACTGTACTCTGTAGTCCACTCAGAAGGACATTCATAGGTTCCTGGTATCATGAGTTGCTTTGAACGAGTCATGACTTCACACACTGCACATGGAGGATTCTGATCAGCAATCCTAGTCAATGCTTGCCCATTATGCATCTCATACTGTGCTCCATACAAGTAAGCGAAGTTTTGATTAGCAGTAGTGGTCTCCTGATGATATAAGGCATCTTTAACAACACAGATGTAGTTAGAACCTCCTCCAGTATGGTCATACCAGCTCCCAGCTGTGAGTCCTTCATAGACTGTGGACGTTCCTTCTACTTGAGGACACGTTGTCCTACCCCAGCGGGTGTACGTGACTCCACCAAGACCCGGTGTACCTTGTGGTCCCTGTGGTCCCCTGGTCCCCTCCTCTCCCTTTTCCCCCTTCTGTCCTTGTAGTCCGTCTCTCCCGTGAGTGCCCGGAGTACCTGGAGTCCCGGCTGTTCCCTGTGGTCCTTGTGGACCAGTGAGTCCATCCCTCCCATCACGAGGTGTTGGACAAGAAGGTGTCTGTTGTTGTCCCTCTCTTGTAGATCTCCTCAGCAATCCCGCTTGTTTCTGATCTGTGATGGTATCAGTGTAGTATCGAGTGAACATGTGTAGTGTGCAGTGTGTCATGTCCAGTGTGTGTTGTTGTTACCTGTTAGTGCTTGAGTGAGGAGTAGCACTCCACCAAATATCCCCACTATCATAAGAGGTATGTAGGTCATTGTCATTGTTGTTGTCTTCTCAGCCACTCTTGAAAGGAAGTAATGTATCCAGTGTCTCCAGTGGAATATTGTCCTCCTTCAGCAGTAGTGAATTCTATGAACTAGTGTTGTTGTCTGTTCTTTGTTGATCTGTGGTGTGTCCTGTTGTGGGTCCTATTTATGTGTTCCTGTGTATCACATGCACCAATCAGAACACACCACAGTTTCAATATCCACCAACCTGTAGATTTGAATGTGCAGTCCTTGTTCTCATCTTGTACAGTGTGTACACCTCCTCCACTATTAATCCTATCCCTTATAGTCTGCATAGTGTGTGTACACGTAGGGTATCCACATCAGTTTGTATGGTTTGAGAATATGTTTATTCAAATTCCATTTGTTTAGTCTCCACAAATACAGTGTAGACCCAGTGTATGTGATTGCTAGCTACACCTTCAGTACAGTGTACCACACTAAGGTACAGTACCTGAACCCAATATGTGGGCGTGTTGTTGTATATATGCAGTATTGGTTTGTGCTTGTGAACTGTGTTTGTTCGTGTGTAATGTGTGTATTGTGTGTCTTCCTTGGAACACATGAACGTATAGTGTACATGTCAACACAATAGTAGTACAGTGCACATCTTTGCACCAGTGAGTTGTATGTACTGTATTTGCCACAAAATGCTACCTATACGTGTGTTAACATGTTGACAGCTTGTACTGATTTTATCTCACTCAATCCCATAATATATGGTAATATATTCTGCATAGTATTTAATAGGTACATGTTACATGCACATGCATATCACATACGTATGTTAAAGTAACATGTAATTACTATGTAATGTACACTTGATCTGCAATGGATTATCAGTATTATTGAGTTACAGTTAATCAAGAACTTAATACACTCTATGTTGTAGAGTGATAACAGCAGGTTATACACACACTATTGTTTGCTAGTAAATCACACACACACACACACACACACACACACACACACACACACACACACACCATTATTATGGTATACACAGTATGTACTATTACGTCATACATATTCATATTGCTAAGTTTATTATAATATGTATATAGCATGTACTCAGCAGCATATAACGTACATTTTCAACTGTAATGAATAATCAGCAGTATTAATTCAATTTCAAACTCAATACACACAATGTTGAAAGTAATAACCATGGTTTATGCACACAGTACTGTTTGCTAGTAAATCAGACACACACGCACACACACTGTTCCTAGTTCATGTGGTATTAGTTACTTTGTGCACACAACACAAGACAGTTCCTTCCTGTCATCATAAGGTGGACAAGGTAGACCATGGTTGCACTGGACTTCGACGTGGTACATCAAAGCACCATTGGTACCTCTCTGTTCACCATCTACAGTCTCTGGGTACTTATCAAGACAAACATACATGGTCCTTCCTTTGTGATCATGCTTCTCACTCACCAACCAACCACTGTACTCTGTAGTCCACCCAGAAGGACATTCATAGGTTCCTGGTATCATGAGGTGCTTTGAACGAGTCATGACTTCACACACTGCACATGGAGGATTCTGATTCCCAATCCTAGTCAATGCTTGCCCACTCCACATCTCATACTCTGCTCCGTACAAGTAAGCGTAGTTTATGTTAGCAGTAGTGGCTTCCTGATGGTACAAGGCATCTTTAACGACACAGATGTAGTTAGAACCTCCTCCAGTTTGTGTATAATGAGCCCCAGCTGTGAGTCCTTCATAGACTGTGGACGTTCCTTCTACTTGAGGACACGTTGTCCTACCCCAGCGAGTGTACGTGACTCCACCAAGACCCGGTGTACCTTGTGGTCCCTGTGGTCCCCTGGTCCCCTCCTCTCCCTTTTCCCCCTTCTGTCCTTGTAGTCCGTCTCTCCCTGAAGTGCCCGGAGTACCTGGAGTCCCGGCTGTTCCCTGTGGTCCTTGTGGACCGGTGAGTCCATCCCTCCCATCACGAGGTGTTGGACAAGAAGGTGTCTGTTGTTGTCCCTCTCTTGTAGATCTCCTCAGCAATCCCGCTTGTTTCTGATCTGTGATGGTATCAGTGTAGTATCGAGTGAACACGTGTAGTGTACAGTGTGTCATGTCCAGTGTGTGATGTTGTTACCTGGTAGTGCTTGAGTGAGGAGCAGCACTCCACCAAATATCCCCACTATCATAAGAAGTAGGTAGGTCATTGTCAGTGTTGTTGTCTTCTCAGCCTCTCTTGAAAGGAAGGAATGTATCCAGTGTCTCCAGTGGAATATTGTCCTCCTTCAGCAGTAGTGAATTCTATGAACTAGTCTAGTTGTCTGTTCTTTGTTGATCTGTGGTGTGTCCTGTTGTGGGTCCTATTTATGTGTTCCTGTGGATCACATGCACCAATCAGAACACACCACAGTTTCAATATCCACCAACCTGTAGATTTGAATGTGCAGTCCTTGTTCCCATCTTGTACAGTGTGTACACCTCCTCCACTATTAATCCTATCCCTTATGGTCTGCATAGTGTGTGTACACGTAAGGTATCCACATCAGTTTGTATGGTTTGAGAATGTGTTTTGAAATTCCATTTGTTTAGTCTCCACAAATGCAGTGTAGACCCAGTGTATGTGATTGCTAGCTACACCTTCAGTACAGTGTACCACACTAAGGTACATTACCTGAACCCAATATGTGGGTGTGTTGTTGTATACAGTGGGACCCTTGTAATCAGGAAACCTTGGGTCACTCTTTTTTATGTCCTGATTATAGGGGTGTCCTTATTTCAGCGGTTACATACTTTGGATTGAAATTAATGGACATAAAGAACTATAGATGCGGAGGCGTAATTCGGCTGCCATATAGGGTGACAAACGAAATTTATCTAGTTGTAAGAGTTCTAGAGCCTTCATTGTCGAACTAAACCTCAAATTTCTTAGAGACATGAGCTAATATGGTACAATTCAAATCGTCTGCGTAACAAATCTGCATAACGAATACTTCCTACCAATCACATTTTGACCTCATCAGGACCAGAGGTATTGGTGGACAAACTGGAGAAAATCTTACAGCCTCAGAAAATTTCATTTGTCCGCTTTATTGTATATATTTTAATATTGGTTTAAATACACTGGTTCATATTTTCTCCGTTCGTTTTACGGAATAACGAAAGTCCGTTTTTCAGGGGGCATTTACATACATTACAATACGAAAAAAAGTTGGTTCCAAGATTATGTGTCTGTTTTTGCACGGTGTCCGTAATTCAGGGGGCCAGATTATAGGGGTCCCACTGTATATGCAGTATTGGTTTGTGCTCGTGAACTGTGTTTGGTTGTCTGCCTGGGAACACATGAGCATATGATGACATGTCAACACACAGTACACATCTATACACCAGTGAATCATATTTATTGTATTTGCAACAAATTGCTATCTAGAAGTGTGTTTTCGCATATTGACAACTTGTACTGATTTTACACAATGTCATGTTTATATGACATAGAACTGAGTTACCTCTGAACACACTCGAGCTCTACAAGGAGGATTCTGTTCACCAACCCCAACCCAGTACTCATACTGTATGTACTGTACGTATGTATTGTGAGCATGCATGTAGCTGTAGTAGTGTGTGACTCAGTACTACACTGAGTGCAATGAGGAGCAGACAATTAGCAGTCCATCTGTTGGTGTTCACTTTTGAGGTGCTTCATCCCAAGTGTGTTGGAAACCATGAGTGGTGAACCCGTTTACATGTACACAAGTTAATTACTTCACATATTTGCTGACTCACAGATACACTTGTACAAACATGCAGATGTTATGACTGTGTTGTTGTAACTAAATACGGTGTGGGACATTCTCTGCTAATGTGTGACACTCAGTGATCTTCTTTTTATGAGTTGTTGTGTACCAAGTGCATTAGAAACCTGAGGGATGAATTGTTTCTGAAGTTGTCTCAATACCAACAATCTCGTAGTAGTAGTAGTAGAAGTAGCTCTTCTTTCATATCTGTGTAACATGTAACCTAAACTGTCACGTACTGAGTTATTATTATTATTAATTCAATTTTAAACTTATTATACTCAATATTAAAGAGTAGTAACAGCATGTACTCAGCAGCTTATAAAGTACATTTGAACTGTAATGAATTATCAGCAGTATTAATTCAATTTCAAACTCAATACACTCAATGTTGTAGAGTAATAACAGCAGGTTATACACACATTATTGTTTACTAGTAAATCAGACACACACACACACACAAGCAATTCCTAGTTCATGTGGTATTAGTTACTTTGTGCACACAACACAAGACAGTTCCTTTCTTTCATCGTAAGGTGGACAAGGTAGACCACGGTTGCACTGGACTTCGACGTGGTACATCAAGGCACCATCAGTACTTCTCTGTTCACCATCTACAGTCTCTGGGTACTTATCAAGACAAACATACATGGTCCTTCCTTTGTGACCATGGTACTCACTCACCAACCAACCGCTGTACTCTGTAGTCCACCCAGAAGGACATTCATAGGTTCCTGGTATCATGAGGTGCTTTGAACGAGTCATGACTTCACACACTGCACATGGAGGATTCTGATTAGCAATCCTAGTCAATGCTTGGCCACTCCACATCTCATACTCTGCTCCATACAAGTAAGCATAGTTTATGTTAGCAGTAGTGGCCTCCTGATGGTACAAGGCATCTTTAACGACACAGATGTAGTTAGATCCTCCTCCAGTTTCTGTGTGTGCGGGTCCAGCTGTGAGTCCTTCATAGACTGTGGACGTTCCTTCTACTTGAGGACACGTTGTCCTACCCCATCGGGTGTACGTAACTCCACCAAGACCCGGTGTACCTTGTGGTCCCTGTGGTCCCCTGGTCCCCTCCTCTCCCTTTTCCCCCTTCTGTCCTTGTAGTCCGTCTCTCCCGTGAGTGCCCGGAGTACCTGGAGTCCCGGCTGTTCCCTGTGGTCCTTGTGGACCAGTGAGTCCATCCCTCCCATCACGAGGTGTTGGACAAGAAGGTGTCTGTTGTTGTCCCTCTCTTGTAGATCTCCTCAGCAATCCCGCTTGTTTCTGATCTGTGATGGTATCAATGTAGTATTGAGTAAACACGTGTAGTGTGCAGTGTGTCATGTCCTGTGTGTGGTGTTGTTACCTGTTAGTGCTTGAGTGAGGAGTATCACTCCACCAAATATCCCCACTATCATAAGAGGTAGGTAGGTCATTGTCAGTGTTATTGTCCTCTTAGCCACTCTTGAAAGGAAGGAATGTATCCAGTGACTCCAGTGGAATATTGTCCTCCTTCAGCAGTAGTGAATTCTATGAACTAGTCTTGTTGTCTGTTCTTTGTTGATCTGTGGTGTGTCCTGTAGTGGGTCCTATTTATGTGTTCCTGTGTATCACATGCACCAATCAGAACACACCACTGACAGTTTCAATATCCACCAACCTGAAGATTTGAATGTGCAGTCCTTGTTCCCATCTTGTACAGTGTGTACACTTCCTTCACTATTAATCCTATCCCTTATGGTCTGCATAGTGTGTGTACACGTAGGGTATCCACATACGTATGCATCAGTTTGTATGGTTTGAGAATGTGTTTATTCAATGTCAATTTGTTTAGTCTCCACAAATGCAGTGTAGACCCAGTGTATGTGATTGCTAGCTACACCTTCAGTACAGTGTACCACACTAAGGTACAGTACCTGAACCCAATATGTGGGTGTGTTGTTGTACGTATGTATTGGTTTGTGCTCATGAACTGTTTTTTGTGTGTAATGTGTGTATTGTGTGTATTCCTGGGAACACATGAGCGTATAGTGTACATGTCATCACACAGTACACATCTATATACCAGTGAGTATTATGTACTTTATTTGCAACAAAGTGCTATCTAGAAGTGTGTTTTAGCATGTTGACAGCTTGTACTGATTTTACACATGTTCATATGATATGACTGAGACACCTCCAAAATACTAATGAACTCACTCAATCCCATAATCCATGGTAATATATTCTGCATAGTATTTAATAAGTACATGTTACATAAACATACATATCACTTATGTTCATATACGTTACATAAATTATAATATTGATTTATATGGAAATGTACCACATAGTAACTAACTTACCTCTGGTAGTGCTATATCAGGTACAGCCCTACCAGAGGTACTTCAACTGATACAAACTGTGGCTGTAAAGTGTCCATGATGTAAAATTACAATTGCACATGTAATATCTCCGACAAGTACTGTATGTGCATACATGTGTGCAGAGTGTTGTCCTCTTCATTATTCTTCACAATGAAGCCATTTTAAGAATTCCATGATTTACTATAGCCAGTGTATCCTCACTGGTGAAACCTGCTTTGGGGAGGGGGGATGATTATTCTTGGTTATGCTCTCAAAGATCTTCCTTAATTCATATAGGGATAATATTATATACATGTAGATACTAAAGAATTTACTCAATATTTGGTCCATTAATATGGTATATTATATGTACCTGCCATATATAATGTACTATTGCTTCATATATTGTATATTGCTATGTATATTATGTACATAGAAGGTACTCAGCAGTATATAACGTACATTTGAACTGTAATGAATTATCAGCAGTATTAATTCAATTTCAAACTCAATACACGTGATGTTGAAAGTAATAACAGCAGGTTATACACACACTATTGTTTGCTAGTAAATCAGACACGCACACACTGTTCCTAGTTCATGTGGTATTAGTTACTTTGTGCACACAACACAAGACAGTTCCTTCCTGTCATCATAAGGTGGACAAGGCAGACCACGGTTGCACTGGACTTCGACGTGGTACATCAAGGCACCATCGGTACTTCTCTGTTCACCATCTACAGTCTCTGGGTACTTATCAAGACAAACATACATAGTCCTTCCTTTGTGACCATGGTACTCACTCACCAACCAACCACTGTATTCTGTAGTCCACCCAGAAGGACATTCATAGGTTCCTGGTATCATGAGGTGCTTTGAACGAGTCATGACTTCACACACTGCACATGGAGGATTCTGATTAGCAATCCTAGTCAATGCTTGACCATTATGCATCTGATACTCTGCTCCATACAAGTAAGCGTAGTTTTGATTAGCAGTAGTGGCCTCCTGATGGTACAAGGCATCTTTAACGACACAGATGTAGTTAGAACCTCCTCCAGTATGGCCCTGCCAACTCCCAGCTGTGAGTCCTTCGTAGACTGTGGACGTTCCTTCTACTTGAGGACACGTTGTCCTACCCCAGCGGGTGTACGTGACTCCACCAAGACCCGGTGTACCTTGTGGTCCCTGTGGTCCCCTAGTCCCCTCCTCTCCCTTTTCCCCCTTCTGTCCTTGTAGTCCGTCTCTCCCTGAAGTGCCCGGAGTACCTGGAGTCCCGGCTGTTCCCTGTGGTCCTTGTGGACCGGTGAGTCCATCCCTCCCATCACGAGGTGTTGGACAAGAAGGTGTCTGTTGTTGTCCCTCTCTTGTAGATCTCCTCATCAATCCTGCTTGTTTGTGATCTGTGATGGTATCAGTGTAGTATTGAGTGATCACGTGTAGTGTGCAGTGTGTCATGTCCAGTGTGTGATGTTGTTACCTGTTAGTGCTTGAGTGAGGAGTAGCACTCCACCAAATATCCCCACTATCATAAGAGGTAGGTAGGTCATTGTCATTGTTGTTGTCTTCTTAGCCACTCTTGAAAGGAAGGAATGTATCCAGTGACTCCAGTGGAATATTGTCCTCCTTCAGCAGTAGTGAATTCTATGAACTAGTGTTGTTGTCTGTTCTTTGTTGATCTGTGGTGTGTCCTGTTGTGGGTCCTATTTATGTGGTCCTGTGGATCACATGCACCAATCAGAACACACCACAGTTTCAATATCCACCAATCAATGACGTCACACACTGTACAAGGAGGATTCTGTTCACCAATCCCAACCCAGTACTCATACTATATGTACTGTACGTATGTATTGTGAGCATGCATGTAGCTGTAGTAGTGTGTGACTCAGTATTACACTGAGTGCAATGAGGAATAAACAATTAGCAATGCATTGATCTGTCTTCTGTTTTCCCCGTTGTAGCCAAAATGTAATTTTATGATACGAATCTATCTACATATCCATTTTCCAGATGAATTTGTTGAACATTCAATCAACTCACAAACCCTACATGATCCCTGTGTCACTTCTGGCACATGATGTGAACTATTCTCCCAGTGTCTGTGAGGGTTGTTGTTTTGTGAGTGTTGTTACTCCCACACATTGACCACAAGTAATAATTGCACTGTCAGCAAGCAGTGGAACCTTTTATCAGAGTAGCTATCTGTATGTACAGTAGAACCTCACAACTGGGACCACCTATGGGACCAGTTGAGTAGTCTTGGTTTCCAGGTGGTCCTAACACCGATGTTCAAAGTGTACATACATAGTAATACTGTAACAGTACAGGAGTTGAAAGGACCTGAAAATAGTGGTCATACAGTTGTATCCAGTAACTGAGGTGTTCTTTCATTGGGGTTCTACTGTACTTCCTATTGCACAGTATACATTGTGTGCCAGTATGAGGAGATTCAGTCTAGTGTGGGACATGAAATGCTGTCAAAATTCAGTAACGATAAGTGTAATTTCACTAATTTTGAAGGTTTTCTACATACCTAGTCCATTCAGTGTAACATTTGTGTACAATGTCAACCCATATGTGTTAAGTGTGTTATGTGCTTTAGTTTCAAGTGTGTATCTGGGCATGGTTCATGTCTGTCAAGACCATACAGTGTTTACCACACAGCCTGTACATTTCCTGCAGCATGCATACCCTCACAGTCATGATAGACTAAGCAGTTTCAATTGTGAGATGGTCCTAATTGTGATACTATTCATCCACAGAGTAATCCACGACTGAGTATTCGAGGTCTCAATACCGATAATCTTAAAGTAGCTCTGTTATCCTATCGATGTAACTTGTAACTCGAATTGTCACTGTGTTCAATTATTATTATTATTAATTCAACTTTTACACTTAATGCACTCAACATTGAAGAGTAATGACAGCAGGTTATACACACACTATTGTTTGCTAGTAAATCAGACACACACACACACACTGTTCCTAGTTCATGTGGTATTAGTTACTTTGTGCACACAACACAAGACAGTTCCTTCCTGTCATCATAAGGTGGACAAGGTAGACCACGGTTGCACTGGACTTCGACATTGTACATCAAAGCGCCATTGGTACTTCTCTGTTCACCATCTACAGTCTCTGGGTACTTATCAAGACAAACATACATGGTCCTTCCTTTGTGACCATGGTACTCACTCACCAACCAACCACTGTACTCTGTAGTCCACCCAGAAGGACATTCATAGGTTCCCGGTATCATGAGTTGCTTTGAACGAGTCATGACTTCACACACTGCACATGGAGGATTCTGTTGGGAAACTCTAGTCAATGCTTGGCCATTATGCATCTCATACTCTGCTCCATACAAATACCCAAAGTTTTGATTAGCAGTAGTGGCCTCCTGATGGTACAAGGCATCTTTAACCACACAGATGTAGTTAGAATCTCCTCCAGTTTCTGCATGGTCAGCCCCAGCTGTGAGTCCCTCGTAGACTGTGGAGGTTCCTTCTACTTGAGGACATGTTGTCCTACCCCATCAGGTGTACGTGACTCCACCAAGACCCGGTATACCTTGTGGTCCCTGTGGTCCCCTGGTCCCCCCCTGTCCCTTTTCCCCCTTCTGTCCTTGTATTCCGTCTCTCCCATGAGTGCCCGGAGTACCTGGAGTCCCAGCTGTTCCCTGTGGTCCTTGTGGACCGGTGAGTCCATCCCTCCCATCACGAGGTGTTGGACAAGAAGGTGTCTGTTGTTGTCCCTCTCTTGTAGATCTCCTCAGCAATCCCGCTTGTTTCTGATCTGTGATGGTATATATCAGTGTAGTATTGAGTGAACATGTGTAGTGTGCAGTGTGTCATGTCCAGTGTGTGTTGTTGTTACCTGTTAGTGCTTGAGTGAGTAGTAGCACTCCACCAAATATCCCCACTATCATAAGAGGTAGGTAGTTCATTGTCAGTGTTGTTGTCTTCTCAGCCACTCTTGAAAGTAAGGAATGTATCCAGTGTCTCCAGTGGAATATTGTCCTCCTTCAGCAGTAGTGAATTCTATGAACTAGTCTTGTTGTCTGTTCTTTGTTGATCTGTGGTGTGTCCTGTAGTGGTTCCTATTTATGTGTTCCTGTGGATCACATGCACCAATCAGAACACACCACAGTTTCAATATCCACCAACCTGTAGATTTGAATGTGCAGTCCTTGTTCCCATCTTGTACAGTGTGTACACCTCCTCCACTATTAATCCTATCCCTTATAGTCTACATAGTGTGTGTACACGTAGGGTATCCACATCAGTTTGTATGGTTTGAGAATGTGAATTCAAATTCCTTTTGTTTAGTCTCCACGAATGCAGTGTAGACCCAGTGTATGTGATTGCTAGCTACACCTTCAGTACAGTGTACCACACTAAGGTACAGTACCTGAACCCAATATGTGGGTGTGTTGTTGTATACAGTGGGACCCTTGTAATCAGGAAACCTTGGGTCACTCTTTTTTATGTCCTGATTATAGGGGTGTCCATATTTCAGGGGTTACGTACTTTGGGTTAAAATTAGTGGACATAATGAACTCTAGATGCGGAGGCGTAATTCGGCGGCCATATGGGTGACAAACGAAATTTATCTAGTTGTAAGAGTTCTAGAGCCTTCATCGTCGAACTAAACCTCGAATTCTTAGAGACATGAGCTAATACGGTACAATTCAAATCGTCTGTGTAACAAATACTTCCTAACGATCACGTTTTGACCTCATCAGGACCAGAAGTATCGGTGGACAAACTGGAGAATTAAATTCTTACAGCCTCAGAAACTTTGATCTGTCCGCTTTATTGTGTATATTTTAATATTGGTTTGTATACACTGGTTCATATTTTCTCCTTTCGTTTTACGGAATAGCGAAAGTCCGTTTTTCAGGGGGCATTTTACATACATTACAATACGGAAAAAGTTGGTTCCAAGAGTATGTGTCTGTTTTAGAGCGGTGTCCGTATTTCAAGGGACCAGATTATAGGGGTCCCACTGTATATGCAGTATTGGTTTGTGCTCGTGAACTGTGTTTGGTTGTCTGACTGGGGACACATAAGCGTATGATGACATGTCAGCATACAGTTTACATCCATACATCAGTGAGTCATATTTACTGTATTTGCAACAAATTGCTATCTAGAAGTGTGTTTTAGCATGTTGACAACTTGTACTGATTTTACACAATGTCATGTTCATATGACGTAGAACTGAGTTAAACACACTCTACAAGGAGGATTCTGTTTACCAATCCCAACCCAGTACTCATACTGTATGTACTGTACGTATGTATTGTGAGCATGCATGTAGCTGTAGTAGTGTGTGACTCAGTACTACACTGAGTGCAATGAGGAGCAGACAATTAGCAGTTCATCTGTTGGTGTTCACTTTTGAGGTGCTTCATCCAAAGTGCATTAGAAACCATGAGTGGTGAACCCGTTTACATGTACACAAGTAATTACTTCACATATTTGCTGACTCAGAGATACACTTGTACAAACATGCAGATGTTATGACTGTGTTGTTGTAACTAAATATGGTGTGGGACATTCTCTGCTAATGTGTGACACTCATTGATCTTCTTTTTATGAGTTGTTGTGTACCAAGTACATTAGTAACCTGAGGGATGAATTGTTTCTGAAGTCATCTCAATACCAACAATCTCGTAGTAGTAGTAGTAGGGGTAGTAGTAGTAGTAGCTCTTCTTTCATATCTGTGTGACATGTAACTTAAACTGTCACGTGCTGAGTTATTATTATTATTAATTCAATTTCAAACTTTATATACTCAATATTAAAGAGTAATAACAGCATGTACTCAGCAGCTTATAACGTACATTTGAACTGTAATGAATTATCAGCAGTATTGATTCAATTTGAAACTTAATACACACGATGTTGAAAGTAATAACAGCTGGTTATACACACACTATTGTTTGCTAGTAAATCAGACACACACACACACACTGTTCCTAGTACATGTGGTATTAGTTACTTTGTGCACACAACACAAGACAGTTCCTTCCTGTCATCATAAGGTGGACAAGGTAGACCACGGTTACACTGGACTTCGACGTGGTACATCAAAGGACCATTGGTATCTCCCTGTTCACCATCTACAGTCTCTGGGTACTTATCAAGACAAACATACATGGTCCTTCCTTTGTGACCATGATACCCACTCACCAACCAACCACTGTATTCTGTAGTCCACCCAGAAGGACATTCATAGGTTCCCGGTATCATGAGGTGCTTTGAACGAGTCATGACTTCACACACTGCACATGGAGGATTCTGATTAGCAATCCTAGTCAATGCTTGACCATTCAAAATTTCATACTCTGCTCCATACAAGTAAGCGTAGTTTTGATTAGCAGTAGTGGCCTCCTGATGGTATAAGGCATCTTTAACGACACAGATGTAGTTGGAACCTCCTCCAGTTTCCTGGTGTTCGGCCCCAGCTGTGAGTCCTTCATAGACTGTAGAGGTTCCTTCTACTTGAGGACACGTTGTCCTACCCCATCAGGTGTACGTGACTCCACCAAGACCCGGTGTACCTTGTGGTCCCTGTGGTCCCCTGGTCCCCTCCTCTCCCTTTTCCCCCTTCTGTCCTTGTAGTCCGTCTCTTCCATTAGTGCCCGGAGTACCTGGAGTCCCTGCTGTTCCCTGTGGTCCTTGTGGACCGTTGAGTCCATCCCTCCCATCACGAGGTGTTGGACAAGAAGGTGTCTGTTGTTGTCCCTCTCTTGTCGATCTTCTCAGCAATCCCGCTTGTTTCTGATCTGTGAAGGTATCAGTGTAGTATTGAGTGAACACATGTAGTGTGCAGTGTGTCATGTCCAGTGTGTGATGTTGTTACCTGTTAGTGCTTGAGTGAGGAGTATCACTCCACCAAATATCCCCACTATCATAAGAGGTAGGTAGGTCATTGTCAATGTTGTTGTCTTCTCAGCCACTCTTGAAAGTAAGGAATGTATCCAGTGTCTCCAGTGGAATATTGTCCTCCTTCAGCAGTAGTGAATTCTATGAACTAGTGTTGTTGTTTGTTCTTTGTTGATCTGTGGTGTGTCCTGTTGTGGGTCCTATTTATGTGTTCCTGTTGATCACATGCACCAATCAGAACACACCACAGTTTCAATATCCACCAATCAATGACGTCACACACTGTACAAGGAGGATTCTGTTCACCAATCCCAACCCAGTACTCATACTGTATGTACTGTACGTATGTATTGTGAACATACATGTAGCTGTAGTAGTGTGTGACTCAGTACTACACTGAGTGCAATGAGGAGCAGACACTTAGCAGTTCATCTGTTGGTGTTCTCTTTTGAGGTGCTTCATCCAAGTGTGTTGGAAACCATGAATGGTGAACCCGTTTACATGTACACAAGTTAATTACTTCACATGTTTGCTGACTCAGAGATACACTTGTACAAACATCAGATGTTGTGACTGTGTTGTTGTAACTAAATACAGTGTAGGACATTCTCTGCTAATGTGTGACACTCATTGATCTTCTTTTAATGAGTTGTTGTGTACCAAGTACAGTAGAAACCTGAGGGATGAATATCTTCTTAAGTCATTGATGTTCCTGAAGAAACTGTTGAGTGCAGCATGTGATTGGTTTCAGTTTACTGCTAGATCTGAATAACACCACACACACACACACACACACACACACACACACACACACACACACACACACACACACACACACACACACACACACACACACACACACACACACACACAAATACACACACACACTACTTAAAGCAATTACAATTACAATTACAATTACATAGTAGTAACATAAAATGAGAGTTAATTTCCATTAATAATATTGTTTAGAAGTTCTTCGGTAGCATGTGACATCTTAGTGGATTGAAATTTAGCTAGCCTGACTTAAAACACGTTCCACCAGGGCAGATGTTGCAGGCACAGTGAACACCTTACTTGCTAGCTTAGCAAGCAAAGGGTATTCAGTGGCTTTTAATTGCCTAAACTCAAGGGGGCTCTCTCAATTCAACTGGAACTCCCTCTTGTCCACAACCTTATCTGCATCAATTTCCACAAGTTGCCGCACCACCTTCAGCTGGGAATTCCAGCATGTTTCATTCTTAGCAATTACTGTTTACCCAATAATTCTTCCACCTTCTCAATCGCCAGAGTTGATCCCCAACAATGGCTAACAACTCGACCTGCCTTACATAGAACTGCATATATACCTTATAACAATATATAATACCATACCCCTCATTGAGTAGAAGTCTTTTCATATCCAGGGGAGCAAGGACGAATGTAATTGCATGTAATTGTGTAATTGTGCATCGATTACACAAAAAGTTGAATGTAATCAATTACCATTACAATTACTTCAGTGAAAAAATCTCCATTACAATTAAATTACAATTACCTAGAAATGTGTAATTGATTACAGCCAATTACAATTACCAATTACCATTACCACAACACTGACACACACACACACACACACACACACACACACACACACACACACACACACACACACACACACACACACACACACACACACACACACACACACACACACACACACACACACACACACACACACACACACACACACACACACACACACACACACACACACACACACACACACACACACACACACACACACACACACACACACACACACACACACAGCTGACATGAGGAACTAGAGGGACAAGAGAAATATTGCTGATTAGGTAGTCATCCTGTATGGAGTCAATAATGGCAGATTCTCCTCTTCTCTGCAGGTGAGCAGTGAAGGCAGGCTGTACCCCTCTCCCACCAGCCATGTCAACCCAAACCACCTGGACTACTTCACGTTCATGGGCAGACTCCTTGCAAAGGCTGTTTATGAGGTAAGGGATTTGTAGTGTGCGTAAACACATTGGAGAACATACCTATTGTACTGATGTGCATATGAGTGGGAAGTGTACATGTCACCTGCATAGCGACACCTGTATAGACCACCCAGGGGACCAGTGAAAAGTGATCTCTAAAGACAGGTGGTCTTTATGCAGAGGTGCCTTACTGTGGTTGAGTTAATATTTTGGGAAAGTTCAATAATGGTCGCTAATGACAGGTGGTCTTTATGTAGAAAGGGTCTCTATAACAGGTTACACTGTATATAAATATGTAAATGTATTCATGTACGTGTATACAGTTATAGAAGTGTGTACATACATACATATATGTGTATGTACGTATGTATGCATATGCACACTCTACGTATGTCTTACAGGTGCATATATAGTATCACATAAATGTATATGTACGTACAGTACATATGTGTTAGCAGTATGTGTGTATATGCATAATACATGGCACATATAATTGTATGATATGCATGTGAACAAAATTACATTGACAGTAACAGAAATTCCACTCAAGTACTATGCCTACCACTTCATCCCTTCATATGTACAGAATATACGTACATACTGTACATACTGTAAGCACTATCACTTCAGTGCAGTGTAGTATCTCACATGGTCCTCAAGATCCCATTCAACCTCTCTCCAGGGAATTGTTCTGGACATTCCGTTTGCAAGCTTCTTCCTCAGACAGGTCCTGGGTCACCACCACCGAGCTCTGTACAGCCCGTACGATGAGCTATCTTCAATGGACGGAGATCTGTACAGATCACTGGACTCCATAAAGGTTGTTTGCTGCCCCTAGCTCATTCTTTGTTTGATTGTTGTTGTAGCGTGTATGGGGGGAAGCAGTGTATAGGTGTGTGTGTGGTGAGCTCTTCAGTATGTATCGTATAGTGTGTGTACATACACAGTGATTGTCACATGACTGTCACATGATCTTTCTCATACAGACTTATGAGGGTGATGTCAGTGACCTGGAACTAACATTTTCCTGGGATGTGGATAACATGGGAAAGGTACTGTACATACAGACATACTCTGTGCACAGCACACATACACTAGTAAGCACTCGCACTGGATATACAGACAAATCTGAATACCTTACAAAGTACGTACTGTACACCAGTGGACAAACCTTTGGAATGATGATTGGATTGGGAAAATGACGGAACTAGTCAACCCAATCATCCCTAATATGGACTTATTGAATTTTATATGTTAAATCATTTGTTGTAGACATTCTACAACATCAGTGTTTACCAAGCCTGATAATTTAATTATGTCTTGCTTAATTAGTCTCTGACCAAAGGCCCTCCTAATCTCAACAAGTTGATAAATACAATGAACATGATATGAACATAATATGAACAATACGCTATATAACTGAAACACAATTATTAAGCTCGTCCAAGCACACAAACATTGCATGATACCAATGTGTTGTTTTCCTGTGATTTGTGATTTGGTGCATTATAAGGTTACGACTCATGAACTGAAAGATGGTGGAAGTGCTATTAAAGTTACCAATGACAACAGGTGAGCTCCACTGGAGTGTCTATAGTACTCTGTGTGCTGTGTCGTTAACTGGAGAATTACATTTCCTCAAACATCTAAACATGCACTCATGTGCACAAACACACACACGCGCAAACACACACATGCACGCACGCACACACATACACACACACTCGCATGCTTACACACACACGCACACACACACACACACACACACACACACACACACACACACACACACACACACACACACACACACACACACACACACACACACACACACACACACACACACAAATATGTACACAGGATAAGCTACATTCACCTGGTGGCTCAGTTCCACATGTTCAAACAAATCAAGGGACAGAGTGAAGCATTTGTCAATGGATTCCGTTCAGTCATACCTCGTGAGTGGATAGCGTGCTTCTCAGCTCCAGAACTTCAGAGACTCATCTCTGGAGATGATGTGGAACTTGATGTTGATGACCTCAAGTGAGTGTGTGTGTGTGTGTGTGTGTGTGTGTGTGTGTGTGTGTGTGTGTGTGTGTGTGTGTGTGTGTGTGTGTGTGTGTGTGTGTGTGTGTGTGTGTGTGTGTGTGTGTGTGTGTGTGTGTGTGTGTGTGTGTGTGCGTCAGTGTGTGTGTGTGTGTGTGTGTGTGTGTGTGTGTGTGTGTGTGTGTGTGTGTGTGTGTGTGTGTGTGTGTGTGTGTGTGTGTGTGAGTGCAGAGGTGTTTGAGGTACGTTAAAGAAAGGTACTTGCTATAAACAAGTGTCTGCTATGAACAGGTATCTACTGTGATCAATGACAAGTTTAGATAGTTTCCACACTGAATGTCACTCCCCACTCCATGCAGCAGGCCACTCATCACCTTATTCCCATTGTGTAGGAGAAACACAGTATATTATGGTGGTTACCATAGCAGCCACAAAGTGATCTCCTGGTTGTGGGACATTCTCAGAAATGACTTCAAGAAGGACGAGAAAGCTCTATTTCTGAAAGTCAGTCCAAGTGTACCAACCTGTGTGTTTGACCTTGTGTGAATGCACTAATCACTTATATATTTGCTTTGTGGGGGAATTGCATACATATACATGTGTCATGTTGAGTGTGTGTGTGTGTGTGTGTGTGTGTGTGTGTGTGTGTGTGTGTGTGTGTGTGTGTGTGTGTGTGTGTGTGTCTATGCGAGTATGATAGTTGTGCAGAGGAACGTGTAAACATGTTATATGATGTAATATGCTTTCATCTGCTTGTTTGTGAGGATGGTATGTATTGTTCAGATGTGTGTTTGTGTCTCTGAACAGTTTGTGACAAGCTGCTCCAGACCACCTCTGCTGGGATTTTCTCATTTGGAGCCAAAGTTTACCATACGATTTGTGGATGTTGGTGATGATGAGGTGAAAGAAATGAACGTGAACATAGTGTACATGTGTACACACACACACACACACACACACACACACACACACACACACACACACACACACACACGCACGCACGCACACACAAAACACACAAACACATACACACATACATGCTCACATACATACATACAATTTTATTCCCTTATGCACAGGATGAAGGTGATACTGTTTTTAGTGTCATGAGAGGTTTCTTGTCAGTTCGAGCAAAAAAGTCTGAAGCTCGTCTCCCTACTGCTTCCACTTGCTTCAACCTCCTTAAACTACCAAACTATTCAAAGAAGACAGTTTTGAGGGACAAGCTTCGTTATGCTATTAATGCCAATGCGGGATTTGAGCTGTCGTGACAGTTTCCTGACATGATGTTTATTTTAACATCATCACAATGTTTCCGTTTTGTTTTCATCACGTTTCTGTCATGTGCTAGTGTTTCGTTATCTGTACACATTACAGTGACACAACACTATGTGACTATACAGTACTGTGTCATGTTGTAAGTCTTAATTATGTCACCATGTTTAATTTTCTGCTCCGGGTCTGTAAAACATATTGCACTATGGTGTTGTTGATCTGCTCACAATCATCATACGATCAGTATTTGAACGATATGCAACATGGTCAGTTTGCAGTGTATGTATCCATTATACAACCATGTAGTCATACACTCATGCAGTATTGATGGACTGCAGCTGTTCAATCAATATTGTACAATTACCAGCAGAAACATTTAATTTATTATAAATTTGTAACATCAATTAAAAGAGTGGCAGCCAAGTCCTTGTCTTCTCACCAAGTGGAAAATGTGCACAAAACTTGAATTTGATTGGCCACTCATGGTGTAGCCTCTGATAATAATTATAGGTTCATTTATGTAGGTTTAGAGTGTTGTTGAATCATTGAATTTATATAATTAAAAACTATGTCTAATATATAATGTAATATATATATATATATATATATATATATATATATATATATAACAATAATTATAGTTGAATCCATAATACTACAGTCACGTGATAACAATGGAAGGCGTGGACATGAGCATTTTTACTCTACCCGAAGAAGGCGAGGAAATCGAAGAAGCAGGAGAGAAAAATAGTCTCGTTCGCTTTTTTGAGGGAGTGAATTTTGACTTGAATGTGTCACTTCCAAGTTATCTCGCTTCTCAAGACTCCTCCAATCGTCAGCAAGTAATTGCAAGGTCCAGAGAAGAACCAGTTACGGGCCCTAAACATACCTCCGGCGTTCCTCGAGACGAAGACGGTGGATCAGTAGAAGGAAAGTCGTTACAGCCCAATGCAGTGGGTCTGACCACCAGTGGTTCTGGAAGGAGTGATATACGCGTGCAGCCGACGAAAGCGATCCAAACCTGTCCGGTCTAAAATCTTCTTTTAGACGCAGCGTCGACAGTGGATCGGATAGCGGGTATGTCGTACAGGTAGCACGAGGACTGCACGACCTAATGGACATCATCGGACATGCACAGGAAATCTTCACTATTATTATTATCCTAATATTATATTATGATATAATATTGTCCTCCTTCAGCAGTAGTGAATTCTATGAGCTAGTCTGTTCGTTGTTGATCTGTGCTGCGTCCTCTAATGGGTCCTATTTATGTGGTTCTGTGGATCACATGCACCAATCAGAACACACCACAGTTTCAATATCCGCCAACTTGAATGTGCAGTCCTTGTTCCTATCTTGTACAGTGTGTACACCTCCTCCACTATTAATCCTATCCCTTATAATCTGCATAGTGTGTGTACACGTAGGGTATCCACATCAGCTTGTATGGTTTGAGAATGTGTTTTCACCATTCCATTTGTTTAGTCTCCACAAATGCAGTGTAGACCCAGTGTATGTGATTGCTAGCTACACCTTCAATACAGTGTACCACACTATAAGGTACAGTACCTGAACCCAATATGTGGGTGTGTTGTTGTATATATGCAGTATTGGTTTGTGCTTGTCAACTGTGTTTGTTTGTGTGTAATGTGTGTATTGTGTGTATTCCTGGGAACACATGAGCGTATAGTGTGCATGTCAACACACAGTACACATCTTTACACCAGTGAGTTGTATGTACCGTATTTGCAACAAATTTCTATCTAGAAGTGTGTTTTACCATGTTGACAGTTTGTACTGATTTTACTCATGTTCATATGATATGACTGAGATGCCTCCAAACTACTAATGTACTCACTCAATCCCATAATGTATGGTAATACTGTCTATTCTGCATAGTATTTAATACGTACATGTTACATAAGCATACATATCATTCATGTTAACATAAGTTATATAAATTAATATATGAATATATTCATTTATATACGTAGAAATGTACCACATACTAACTATATTACCTCCGGTAGTGCTGTAGCAGATACCACTCTACCAGTGGTACTTCAGCTGATAAAAACTGTAGCTGTGAATTGTCCGTGATGTAAAATTAGAAATGCACACGCAATATCTCCTACAAGTATTGTATGTGCATACATGTGTGTAGAGTGATGTCCTCTTCATTATCTCATCATAAAGTCAACATTTTAAATAATGAAACAATTTACTGTAGTAAGGGCACCTCACTGATGAGACCTGCTGTGTTTGGGGAGGGGGGACTAATCATTCCCAGTTATGCTTTTGAAGGCGTTCTTTGGTAGCGTGTACATACGTATGTATGAAGATACTAAAGAATATACTCTATTCCTGCATGGTCCATTATTATTGTGGTATATAATACATACCAGCTGTATAAACTGTACTATGTACTGTAGTCATTTATTTATATTATTGCTTTATATCATAGTTATATAGCATGTACTCAGCAGTATATAGCATACTGTACATTTGAACTGTAATGAAGTATTAATTCAATTTCAAACTCAATACACACGATGTTGAAAGTAATTACTGTGTATCATACATGTAGTAGATAAATCCCTCCTTGGGTTGGTACATGGGAAATGTACTCATTGCAAAGACTGATTGACCGAGGGCGCAGCCCGAGGTCAATTAGTCTTTGCAATGAGTACAATTTCCCATGTACCAACCCAAGGAGGGATTTATCTATTATGTATCCTGGCAACTCAGAACTGATTACATTTTGTCGAAGAGTGTATCAAATTTGTCAGGATTTGTCGAAGAGTGTATCAACTTAATCAGGATTTGTCAAAAAGTGTATCAACTTCATCCGTTCTGAGCTAGTACAAGGGAAATGTACTTAAGTCGGTTCCTTTGATGTTTCCTTCAACCAGGATACATACACTATTGTTTGCTAGTAAATCAGACACACACACACTGTTCCTAGTTCATGTGGTGGGGGTGGGACTAATTATTCCTGGTTATGCTCTTGAAGACATTCTTCAGTAGCGATAATATTATTTGCATGTAGATACTACAGAATCTACTCAATACCTGGTCCATTAATATGGTTTATTATATGTACCTGCCATATATACTATACTATTGCTTCATAGATTTTATTTGCTATGTATTTTATATGTACATAGCATGTACTCAGCAGTATATAATGTACATTTGAACTGAAATGAATTATCAGCAGTATTAATTCAATTTTTAAACTTAATACACGTGATGTTGAAAGTAATAACAGCAGGTTATACACACACTATTGTTTGCTAGTAAATCAGACACACACGCACACACACTGTTCCTAGTTCATGTGGTATTAGTTACTTTGTGCACACAACACAAGACAGTTCCTTCCTGTCATCATAAGGTGGACAAGGTAGACCATGGTTGCACACAACTTCGACGTGGTACATCAAAACACCATTGGTATCTCTCTGTTCACCATCTACAGTCTCTGGGTACTTATCAAGACAAACATACGTGGTTCTTTTGTGATTATGCCTCTCACTCACCAACCAACCGCTGTACTCTGTAGTCCACCCAGAAGGACATTCATAGGTTCCCGGTATCATGAGGTGCTTTGAACGAGTCATGACTTCACACACTGCACATGGAGGATTCTGATCACCAATCCTAGTCAATGCTTGCCCACTCCACATCTCATACTCTGCTCCATACAAGTAAGCATGGTTTTGATTAGCAGTAGTGGCCTCCTGATGATACAAGGCATCTTTAACGACACAGATGTAGTTGGAACCTCCTCCAGTTTGAGTGTAATGAGCCCCAGCTATGAGTCCTTCATAGACTGTGGATGTTCCTTCTACTTGAGGACACGTTGTCCTACCCCATCGGGTGTACGTGACTCCACCAAGACCCGGTGTACCTTGTGGTCCCTGTGGTCCCCTGGTCCCCTCCTCTCCCTTTTCCCCCTTCTGTCCTTGTATTCCGTCTCTCCCGTGAGTGCCCGGAGTACCTGGAGTCCCGGCTGTTCCTTGTGGTCCTTGTGGACCAGTGAGTCCATCCCTCCCATCACGAGGTGTTGGACAAGAAGGTGTCTGTTGTTGTCCCTCTCTTGTCGATCTCCTCAGCAATCCCGCTTGTTTCTGATCTGTGATGGTATCAGTGTAGTATTGAGTGAACACATGTAGTGTGCAGTGTGTCATGTCCAGTATGTGTTGTTGTTACCTGTTAGTGCTTGAGTGAGGAGTAGCACTCCACCAAATATCCCCACTATCATGAGAGGTAGGTAGGTCATTGTCAGTGTTCTTAGCCACTCTTGAAAGGAAGGAATGTATCCAGTGTCTCCAGTGGAATATTGTCCTCCTTCAGCAGTAGTAAATTCTATGAACTAGTGTTGTTGTCTGTTCTTTGTTGATCTGTGGTGTGTCCTGTAGTGGGTCCTATTTATGTGTTTCTGTGGATCACATGCACCAATCAGAACACACCACAGTTTCCATATCCACCAATCAATGACGTCACACACTGTACAAGGAGGATTCTGTTCACCAATCCCAACCCAGTACTCATACTGTATGTACTGTACATATGTATTGTGAACATGCATGTAGCTGTAGTAGTGTGTGACTCAGTACTACACTGAGTGCAATGAGGAATAAACAATTAGCAATGCATTGATCTGTCTTCTGTTGTCCGAGTTGTAGCCAAAATGTACTTTTATGATATGAATCAATCTACATATCCATTCTCCAGATGAATATGTTGAGCATTCAATCAACTCACAAACCCTACATGATCCCTGTGTCTCTTCTGGCACATGATGTGAACTATTCTCCCAGTGTCTGTGAGGCTTGTTGTTTGTGAGTGTTGTTACTCCCACACATTGACCACAAGTAATAATTACACAGTCAGCAAGCAGTGGTACCTTTTATCAGAGTAGCTATCTGTATGTACAGTAGAACCTCACAACTGGGACCACCTATGGTACCAGGAGAGTAGTCTTGGTTTCCAGGTGGTCCTAATACCGATGTTGAAAGTGTTATACCTCCAAACTACTAATGAACTCACTCAATCCCACAATATATGGTAAAATATTCTGCATAGTATTTAATAAGTACATGCATGTTACATACATGCACATACATATCACATACATATGTTAAGTAACATGTACTTACTATGTACGTAACGTACACTCTGCAATGAATTACAGTGGCAAAAATTTAATGCTTAATATGCCACAATTGGATTTGAAACTTTTGGCCTATTATCTGTTTTGGCATATTAACCAAACAGTCAATGAACACCATCAAATAGAATCAATAATTGTAAATTAATGAGGACATACATAATAATGGTGATAATACTAATTTAGAAGCACAGCTCCTACTATAACATTAGCAAACAGTCAATGGTAAAAATACTGCAGCAAAGTAGTCCGCACTTGAGACTGTGCAGCATATAAAGTGATTAAGTGATAAAGTGACACAAATGAGGTGTGGCATATAAAGTGTTACCTAACACATGGTATTCAATCAATTGGTGTCAGTGTAACAATGGCGGATGGCGGATATGACGTTTGGCAAATTATATGTATAGTAATTACATGCTAATGAATTCTTTCAGGAAAATAGTGGCATAATAAGCGGTTTGGCATAATAAGCAGTGGCATATTAAGCGTTTACCACTGTATCAGTATTGTTGAGTTACAGTTACTTCAGAACTGAATCTTAATACACTCAATGTTGTAGAGTAATAACAGCAGGTTGTACACACACTATTGTTTGCTAGTAAATCACACACACACACAAACTGTTCCTAGTTCATGTGGTATTAGTTACTTTGTGCACACATTTTTGTTTGTTTAAGGTTTGTGTGCATGTGTGTGTTGTGCGAAATAAGTATGTACAGTAGAAACTTAAGAAAAACTATGAGGGGCCCACAAGTTCAGTTCTTGATCAGAAATTACTCGTTACATATACGCTTCTACAGAGAACCAAACAATACTGGAAGATTGGTTTGTATTAAGCCACATTGTGTCTTTAGGGTGTTTGTCATATCAGGTTTCTACTGTATGTATGTATATGCTGTTGTGTGTGGGTGTGTGAGTATCAGTGAGATTGTGTATTTACTGTGTGATGAGGATATGTTGTATGTTGTGTGGGCAGATTGGAATATGAAGTGCGCAAATATCCCTGCTATTGCACACTTCCCTTTGCTATTGTGCATTCGTACTGTAATGGTTCTGACAGTATTATGTTAATTAATTACCTAGCAACTCATTGTTACTTATAAAAAAATGTTGTGCGAGAGTTAATGTGCAATTATATTATTTTATATGGAATTGTACCACATAGTAACTAAAGTACCTATGGTGATGGTGTAGCAGCTACAGCCCTACCAGAGGTACTTCAGCTGATACAAACTATAGCTGTGAATTGTCCATGTTGTAAAATTACGAAAGCATACACAATATCTCCTACAAGTACTATATGTACATACATGTGTGCAGAATGATGTCCTCTCATTATTCTTCACCGTAAGTCATTTAAAACAACCTCAACAGTTTGCTATAGTAAGTGTATCCTCTATGGTGAGCCCCACTGTGGTGGAGAATTGGAGTAATTATTCCTGGTTGTGCTCTTGGAGACATTCTTTAGTAGCAATAATATTATATCCATGTATGTAGCTACTAAAGAATTCACTTACTTAGAACATGGTCCATTATTATGGTATGTAATATGCACCTGCCATATATGCTATACTATAATTACTTTATATATTCATATTGCTATGTATGTATATTATATGTCGATAGCATGTACTCAGCAGCTTATAACATGCATTAAATTTTGAACTGTAATGAATTATCAGCAGTATTAATTCAATTTGAAACTCAATGCATGCAATGTTGTAAGTAATAACAGTGGATTATACACACACTATTGTTTGCTAGTAAATCAGACACACACACAAGCTGTTCCTAGTTCATGTGGTATTAGTTACTTTGTGCACACAACACAAGACAGTTCCTTCCTGTCATCATAAGGTGGACAAGGTAGACCACGGTTGCACTCAACTTCAACGTGGTACATCAAGGCACCATTGGTATCTCTCTGTTCACCATCTACAGTCTCTGGGTACTTATCAAGACAAACATACATGGTCCTTCCTTTGTGTCCACGATACTCACTCACCAACCAACCACTGTACTCTGTAGTCCACCCAGAAGGACATTCATAGGTTCCTGGTATCATGAGGTGCTTTGAACGAGTCATAACTTCACACACTGCACATGGAGGATTCTGTTGGAAAACCCTAGTCAATGCTTGCCCATTATACATCTCGTACTCTGCTCCATACAAGTAAGCAAAGTTTTGATTAGCAGTAGTGGCCTCCTGATGGTACAAGACATCTTTAACGACACAGATGTAGTTAGAACCTCCTCCAGTTTCTGTGTGTGCAGGTCCAGCTGTGAGTCCTTCATAGACTGTGGAGGTTCCTTCTACTTGAGGACACGTTGTCCTACCCCATCGGGTGTACGTGACTCCACCAAGACCCGGTGTACCTTGTGGTCCCTGTGGTCCCCTGGTCCCCTCCTCTCCCTTTTCCCCCTTCTGTCCTTGAAGTCCGTCTCTCCCTGAAGTGCCCGGAGTACCTGGAGTCCCGGCTGTTCCCTGTGGTCCTTGTGGACCGGTGAGTCCATCCCTCCCATCACGAGGTGTTGGACAAGAAGGTGTCTGTTGTTGTCCCTCTCTTGTAGATCTCCTCAGCAATCCTGCTTGTTTCTGATCTGTGATGGTATCAGTGTAGTATTGAGTGAACACGTGTAGTGTGCAGTGTGTCATGTCCAGTGTGTGGTGTTGTTACCTGTTAGTGCTTGAGTGAGGAGTAGCACTCCACCAAATATCCCCACTATCATAAGAGGTAGGTAGGTCATTGTCAGTGTTGTTGTCTTTTCAGCCACTCTTGAAAGGAAGGAATGTATCCAGTGTCTCCAGTGGAATATTGTCCTCCTTCAGCAGTAGTGAATTCTATGACCTAGTGTTGTTGTCTGTTCTTTGTTGATCTGTGGTGTGTCCTGTAGTGGGTCCTATTTATGTGTTCCTGTGGATCACATGCACCAATCAGAACACACCACAGTTTCAATATCCACCAACCTGTACATTTGAATGTGCAGTCCTTGTTCCCATCTTGTACAGTGTGTACACCTCCTCCACTATCAATCCTATCCCTTATAGTCTGTATAGTGTGTGTACACGTAAGGTATCCACATCAGTTTGTATGGTTTGAGAATGTGTTTATTCAAATTCCATTTGTTTAGTCTCCACAAATACAGTGTAGACCCAGTGTATGTGATTGCTAGCTACACCTTCAGTACAGTGTACCACACTAAGGTACAGTACTTGAACCCAATATGTGGGCGTGTTGTTGTATATATGCAGTATTGGTTTGTGCTTGTGAACTGTGTTTGTTCGTGTGTTCTTTCATTGGGGTTTTACTGTACTTCCTATTGTACAGTATACATTGTGTGCCAGTATGAGGAGATTCAGTCTAGTGTGGGACATGAAATGCTGTCAAAATTCAGTAACGATAAGTGTAATTTCGCTAATTTTGAAGGTTTTCTACATACCTTGTGCATTTAGTGTAACATTTGTGTACAATGTCAACCCATATGTGCTAGGTGTGTTATGGGCTTTAATTTTAAGTATGTATCTGGGCATGGTTCATGTCTGTCAAGACCATACAGTGTTTACCACACAGCCTGTACATTTACTGCAGCATGCAAGTATACCATCACAGTCATGACAGACTAAGCAGTTTCAATTGTGAGATGGTCCTAATTGTGATACTATTCATGCACAGAGTAATCCACGACTGAGTATTCGAGTAGCTCTTTTTCATGCGTATCTACGTATGTAACATGTAACTTAAACTGTCACAGTGATGAATTATTGTCATCATTATTAATTCAATTTCAAACTTAATACACTAAATATTGAAGAGTAATAACAGCAGGTTATACACACACTATTGTTTGCTAGTAAAGCAGACACGCACACACTGCTCTTAGTTCATGTGGTATTAGTTACTTTGTGCACACAACACAAGACAGTTCCTTCCTGTCATCATAAGGTGGACAAGGTAGACCATAGTTGCACACAACTTCGACGTGGTACATCAAAGCACCATCAGTACCTCTCTGTTCACCATCTACAGTCTCTGGGTACTTATCAAGACAAACATGCATGGTCCTTCCTTTGTGACCATGGTATGCACTCACTAACCAACCGCTGTACTCGGTGGTCCACCCGGAAGGACATTCATAGGTTCCTGGTATCATGAGGTGCTTTGAACGAGTCATGACTTCACACACTGCACATGGAGGATTCTGTTGCAGAAGCCTAGTCAATGCTTGCCCATTGTCCATCTCATACTCTGCTCCATACAAGTAAGCGTAGTTTCGATTAGCAGTAGTGGCCTCCTGATGGTACAAGGCATCTTTAACAACACAGATGTAGTTAGAACCTCCTCCAGTATGGCCATACCAGCTCCCAGCTGTGAGTCCTTCATAGACTGTGGACGTTCCTTCTACTTGAGGACACGTTGTCCTACCCCATCGGGTGTACGTGACTCCACCAAGACCCGGTGTACCTTGTGGTCCCTGTGGTCCCCCTGGTCCCCTCCTCTCCCTTTTCCCCCTTCTGTCCTTGTAGTCCGTCTCTCCCGTGAGTGCCCGGAGTACCTGGAGTCCCGGCTGTTCCCTGTGGTCCTTGTGGACCGGTGAGTCCATCCCTCCCATCACGAGGTGTTGGACAAGAAGGTGTCTGTTGTTGTCCCTCTCTTGTAGATCTCCTCAGCAATCCTGCTTGTTTCTGATCTGTGATGGTATCAGTGTAGTATTGAGTGAACACATGTAGTGTGCAGTGTGTCATGTCCAGTGTGTGGTGTTGTTACCTGGTAGTGCTTGAGTGAGTAGTATCACTCCACCAAATATCCCCACTATCATGAGAGGTAGATAGGTCATTGTCAGTGTTCTTAGCCACTCTTTAAAGGAAGGAATGTATCCAGTGTCTCCAGTGGAATATTGTCCTCCTTCAACAGTAGTGAATTCTATGAACTAGTCTTGTTGTCTGTTCTTTGTTGATCTGTGGTGTGTCCTGTTGTGGGTCCTATTTATGTGTTCCTGTGGATCACATGCACCAATCAGAACACACCACAGTTTCAATATCCACCAACCTGTAGATTTGAATGTGCAGTCCTTGTTCCCATCTTGTACAGTGTGTACACCTCCTCCACTATTAATTCTATCCCTTATAGTCTGCATAGTGTGTGTACACGTAGGGTATCCACGTCAGTTTGTATGGTTTGAGAATGTGTTTATTCAAATTCCATTTGTTTAGTCTCCACGAATGCAGTGTAGACCCAGTGTATGTGATTGCTGGCTACACCTTCAGTACAGTGTACCACACTAAGGTACAGTACCTGAACCCAATATGTGGGTGTGTTGTTGTATACAGTGGGACCCTTGTAATCAGGAAACCTTGGGTCACTCTTTTTTATGTCCTGATTATAGGGGTGTCCTTATTTCAGGGGTTACGTACTTTGGGTTGAAATTAGTGGACATAATGAACTCTAGATGCGGAAGCGTAATTCGGCGGCCATATGGGTGACAAACGAAATTTATCTAGTTGTAAGAGTTCTAGAGCCTTCATCATCGAACTATACCTCGAATTCTTAGAGACATGAGCTAATACGGTACAATTCAAATCGTCTGCATAACGAATACTTTCAAACGATCACATTTTGACCTCATCAGGACCAAAGGTATCGGTGGACAAACTGGAGAATTAAATTCTTACAGCCTCAGAAACTTTGATCTGTCCGCTTTATTGTGTATATTTTAATATTGGTTTGTATACACTGGTTCATATTTTCTCCTTACGTTTTACGGAATAGCAAAAGTCCATTTTTCAGGGGGCATTTTACATACATTACAATACGGAAAAAGTTGGTTCCAAGATTATGTGTCTGTTTTAGAGCGGTGTCCGTATTTCAGGGGACCAGATTATAGGGGTCCCACTGTATATGCAGTATTGGTTTGTGCTCGTGAACTGTGTTTGGTTGTCTGACTGGGGACACATAAGCGTATAATGACATGTCAACATACAGTTGACATCTATACATCAGTGAGTCATATTTACTGTATTTGCAAAAAAATGCTATCTAGAAGTGTGTTTTAGCATATTGACAACTTGTACTGATTTTACACAATGTCATGTTCATATGACGTAGAACTGAGTTGAACACACCCTACAAGGAGGATTCTGTTCACCAATCCCAACCCAGTACTCATACTGTATGTATGTATTGTGAGCATGCATGTAGCTGTAGTAGTGTGTGACTCAGTACTACACTGAGTGCAATGAGGAGCAGACAATTAGCAGTCCATCTGTTGGTCTTTACATTTGAGGTGCTTCATCCCAAGTGTGTTGGAAACCATGAGTGGTGAACCCGTTTACATGTACACAAGTTAATTACTTCACATATTTGCTGACTCAGAGATACACTTGTACAAACATGCAGATGCTATGACTGTGTTGTTGTAACTAAATACAGTGTGGGACATTCTCTGCTAATGTGTGACACTCACTGATCTTCTTTTAATGAGTTGTTGTGTACCAAATACATTAGTAACCTGAGGGATGAATTGTTTCTGAAGTTGTCTCAATACCAACAATCTCGTAGTAGTAGTAGTAGTAGAAGTAGCTCTTCTTTCATATCTGTGTGACATGTAACTTAAACTGTCACATGCTGAGTTATCATTATTATTAATTCAATTTCAAACTAAATATACTCAATATTAAATAGTAGTAACAGCATGTACTCAGTAGCTTATAACGTACATTTGAACTTTAATGAATTATCAGCAGTATTAATTCAATTCCAAACTTAATACACACGATGTTGTAGAGTAATAACAGTGGATTATACACACACTATTGTTTGCTAGTAGTCAGACACGCACACACTGTTCCTAGTTCATGTGGTATTAGTTACTTTGTGCACACAACACAAGACAGTTCCTTCCTGTCATCATAAGGTGGACAAGGTAGACCACGGTTGCACTGGACTTCGACGTGGTACATCAAAGCACCATTGGTATTTCTCTGTTCACCATCTACAGTCTCTGGGTACTTATCAAGACACACATACATGGTTCTTCCTTTGTGAGTATAGTGCTCACTCACCAACCAACCACTGTACTCTGTGGTCCACCCAGAAGGACATTCATAGGTTCCTGGTATCATGAGGTGCTTTGAACGAGTCATTACTTCACACACTGCACATGGAGGATTCTGATTACCAATCCTAGTCAATGCTTGACCATTATGCATCTCATACTCTGTTTCATACAAGTAAGCAAAGTTTTGATTAGCAGTAGTGGCCTCCTGATGGTACAAGGCATCTTTAACGATGCAGATGTAGTTAGAACCTCCTCCAGTTTCTGAGTGTGCAGGTCCAGCTGTGAGTCCTTCATAGACTGTGGATGTTCCTTCTACTTGAGGACACGTTGTCCTACCCCATCGGGTGTACGTGACTCCACCAAGACCAGGTGTACCTTGTGGTCCCTGTGGTCCCCTGGTCCCCTCCTCTCCCCTTTCCCCCTTCTGCCCTTGTAGTCCATCTCTCCCAGGAGTGCCCGGAGTACCTGGAGTCCCAGCTGTTCCCTGTGGTCCTTGTGGACCGGTGAGTCCATCCCTCCCATCACGAGGTGTTGGACAAGAAGGTGTCTGTTGTTGTCCCTCTCTTGTAGATCTCCTCAGCAATCCTGCTTGTTTCTGATCTGTGATGGTATCAGTGTAGTATTGAGTGAACACATGTAGTGTGCAGTGTGTCATATCCAGTGTGTGGTGTTGTTACCTGTTAGTGCTTGAGTGAGGAGTAGTACTCCACCAAATATCCCCACCGTCAGAAGAAGTAGGTAGGTCATTGTCAGTGTTGTTGCCCTCTTAGCCACTCTTGAAAGGAAGGAATGTATCCAGTGTCTCCAATGGAATATTGTCCTCCTTCAGCAGTAGTGAATTCTATGAACTAGTGTTGTTGTCTGTTCTTTGTTGATCTGTGGTGTGTCCTGTTGTGGGTCCTATTTATGTGTTCCTGTTGATCACATGCACCAATCAGAACACACCACAGTTTCCATACCCACCAATCAATGACGTCACACACTGTACAAGGAGGATTCTGTTCACCAATCCCAACCCAGTACTCATACTGTATGTACTGTACGTATGTATTGTGAGCATGCATGTAGCTGTAGTAGTGTGTGACTCAGTACTACACTGAGTGCAATGAGGAGCAGACACTTATCAGTTCATCTGTTGGTGTTCTCTTTTGAGGTGCTTCATCCCAAGTGTGTTGGAAACCATGAGTGGTGAACCCGTTTACATGTACACAAGTTAATTGCTTCACGTGTTTGCTGACTCAGAGATACACTTGTACAAACATCAGATGTTATGACTGTGTTGTTGTAACTCAGTACAGTGTGGGACATTCTCTGCTAATGTGTGACACTCATTGATCTTCTTTTAATGAGTTGTTGTGTACCAAGTACATTAGAAACCTGAGGGATGAATAACTTCTGAAGTCATTGATGTTCTCAAACACACACACACACAAACACACACACACACACACACACACACACACACACACACACACACACACACACACACACACACACACACACACACACACACATACACTCACACACACTCCTTTTCTCTGCAGGTGAGCAGTGAAGGCAGGCTGTACCCCTCTCCCACCAGCCATGTCAACCCAAACCACCTTGACTACTTCACGTTCATGGGCAGACTCCTTGCAAAGGCTGTTTATGAGGTAAGGGATTTGTAGTGTGTGTAAACACATTGGAGAACATACCTATTGTACTGATGTGCATATGATTGGGAAGTGTGCATGTTACCAGCACAGCAGCACCTGTATGGACCCCCCAGGAGACCAATGAAAGGTGATCTCCAACAACAGGTGGTCTTTATACAGAGGTGCCTTACTGTAGTTGAGTTAATGTTTGGGCTAGTCCAATAATGGTCACTTACAGTATGAAAGGTGGTCTTTATGTAGAAAGGGTCTCTATAATAGGTTACACTGTATATAAATATGTGAATGTATTCATGTACGTGTATACAGTTATAGAAGTGTGTACATATGTACATATATGTGTATGTACGTATGTATGCATATGCACACTCTATGTATGTCTTACAGGTGCATATATAGTATCACATAAATGTATATGTACGTACAGTACATATGTGTTAGCAGTATGTGTGTATATGCATAATACATAGCACATATAATTGTATACATGCATGTGAACAAATTACATTGACAGTAATAGCAATCCCACTCAAGTACTATGCCTACCACTTCACCCCTTTCATATGTACAGAATATACATACATACTGTACATACTGTAAGCACTATCACTTCAGTGCAGTGCAGTATCTCACATGGTCCTCAAGATCCCATTCCACCTCTCTCCAGGGAATTGTTCTGGACATCCCGTTTGCAAGCTTCTTCCTCAGACAGGTCCTGGGTCACCACCACCGAGCTCTGTACAGCCCGTACGATGAGCTATCTTCAATGGATGGAGATCTGTACAGATCACTGGACTCCATAAAGGTTGTTTGCCGCCCCTAGCTCATTGTTCATTTGGTTGTTGTTGTAGTGTGTGTGTGTGTGTGTGTGTGTGTGTGTGTGTGTGTGTGTGTGTGTGTGCGTGTGTGTGTGCGTGTGTGTGTGTGTGTGTGTGTGTGTGTGTGTGTGCGTGTGTGTGTGTGGGTGGGTGTGTGGGTGTGTGGGTGTGTGGGTGTGTGGGTGTGTGGGTGTGTGTGGTGAGTTCTTCAGTATGTATTGTTTACTGCATGTGCATACACAGTGATGGTCACATGACTGTCACATGATCTTTCTCATATAGACTTATGAGGGTGATGTCAGTGACCTGGAACTAACATTTTCCTGGGATGTGGATAACATGGGGAAGGTACTGTACATACAGACATACTCTGTGTACAGCGCACATACACTAACAAGCACTTGCACTGGATATACAGACAAATCTGAATACCTTACCAAGTGCTGTACACTGGTGGACATACCTATGGAATGATGGTTGGATTGGGAAAATGACAGAACTGGTCAACTTCCGTCTCCTAAAAGAAGGATTTTGGAATTCCATATTATATATGTACTTACTCCTAACACACAAACATTGTATTGTACGTAAACATACATACGTACATATATATGTATATGTGTTGTCTTCCATTATTTTGTGTTCAAAAATGTTGCATTTTTAAGGTTATAACTCATGAACTGAAGGATGGTGGAAGTGCTATTAAAGTTACCAATGACAACAGGTGAGCTCCACTGGAGGCTACAATACTCTGTGTGCTGTGTTGTTACCTGGAGAATGACATTTCCTCAAACATGAAACATACACTCATGTGCACACACACGCACACACACACACACACACACACACACACACACACACACACACACACACACACACACACACACACACACACACACACACACACACACACACACACACACACACACACACACACACACACACACACACACACACACACACACACACACACACACACACACACACACACACACACACACACACACACACACACACACACACACACACACACACACACACACACACACACACACACACACACACACACACACACACACACACACACACACACACACACACACACACACACACACACACACACACACACACACACACACACACACACACACACACACACACACACACACACACACACACACACACACACACACACACACACACACACACACACACACACACACACACACACACACACACACACACACACACACACACACACAGGATAAGCTACATTCACCTGGTGGCTCAGTTCCACATGTTCAAACAAATCAAGGGACAGAGTGAAGCATTTGTCAATGGATTCCGTTCAGTCATACCTCGTGAGTGGATAGCGTGCTTCTCAGCTCCGGAACTTCAGAGACTCATCTCTGGAGATGATGTGGAACTTGATGTTGATGACCTCAAGTGAGTGTGTGTGTGTGTCACTGTGTGTGTGTGTGTGTGTGTGTGTGTGTGTGTGTGTGGTTGTGTGGGTATGGAGGTGTGGAGATGTGTGAAGCATGTTAAAGAAAGGTACTTGTTATAAACAAGTGTCTGCTATGAACAGGTATCTACTGTGATCAATGACAAGTTTAGATAGTTTCCACACTGAATGTCACTCCCCACTCCATGCAGTAGGCCACTCATCACCTTATTCCCATTGTGTAGGAGAAACACAGTATATTATGGTGGTTACCATAGCAGCCACAAAGTGATCTCCTGGTTGTGGGACATTCTCAGAACTGACTTCAAGAAGGACGAGAAAGCTCTATTTCTGAAGGTCAGTCCAAGTTTACAAACCTGTGTGTTTGACCTCGTGTGAATACACTAATCACTTATATATTTGCTTTGTGGGGAATTGCATACATGTACATGTGTGATGTTGAGTGTTTGTGTGTGTGTGTGTGTGTGTGTGTGTGTGTGTGTGTGTGTGTGTGTGTGTGTGTGTGTGTGTTTGTGTGTGTGTGTGTGTGTGTGTGTGTGTGTGTGTGTGTGTGAGTGTGTGTGTGTGTGTGTGTGTGTGTGTGTGTGTCTATGCGAGTATGATAGTTGTGCAGAGGAACATGTAAACATGTTATATGATATACCATGCTTCCATTTGCTTGTTTGTGAGGATGGTATGTATTGTTCAAATGTGTGTTTGTGTCTCTGAACAGTTTGTGACAAGCTGCTCCAGACCACCTCTGCTGGGATTTTCTCATTTGGAGCCAAAGTTTACCATACGATTTGTGGATGTTGGTGATGATGAGGTGAAAGAAATGAACGTGAACATAGTGTACATGTGTACACACACACACACACACACACACACACACACACACACACACACACACACACACACACACACACACACACACACACACACACACACACAAACACACACACATACACACATACATGCTCACATACATACATACAATTTTATTCCCTTATGCACAGGATGAAGGTGATACTGTTTTTAGTGTTATGAGAGGTTTCTTGTCAGTTAGAGCAAAAAAGTCCGAAGCTCGTCTCCCTACTGCTTCCACTTGCTTCAACCTCCTGAAACTACCAAACTATTCAAAGAAGACAGTTTTGAGGGACAAGCTTCGTTATGCTATTAATGCCAACGCGGGATTTGAGCTGTCGTGACAGTTTCCTGACATGATGTTTATTTTGGTATCATCACATCGTTTCCGTTATGTTTTCATCACGTTTCTGTCATATTACTGTCATCTGCTAGTGTTTCGTTATTTGTACCCATTGCAGTGAACATAACACTGTGACTGTACAGCACTGTGTCATGTTGTAATGCTTAATTATGTCACCATCCATTATAATTTCCTGCTCTGGGTCTGTAAAACATATTGCACTACATTGTTGTTGATCTGCTCACAATCATCATATGATCAGTATTTGAACGATATGCAACATGGTCAGTTTGCAGTGTATGTATGGAGCCATTGTACAACCATGTAGCAGTATAGTGTCTGCAGCTGTTGATATAGGGATGGTTATATTCCGAAAGTCTTCTCATTCCGATGTGCTGCTCACTCCGACGGTGTTCTCATTCCACACATCCCTACCTTGTTCTTTCCCTTTTTTTGCTTGTCATCCCTACATCCTTTTTCATTGTTAAATGTTTATTATTTAAATCCAATAAAATATTACAGTCACGTGATGAAAATGGAGGGCGTGGACATGAGCATTTTTACTCTATCCGAAGAAGGCGAGGAAATCGAAGAAGCAGGAGAGAAAAATAATCTCGTTCGCTTTAATTTTTGAGGGAGTAAATGTTGACTGGAATGTGTCACTTCGGAGTTATCTCGCTTCTCAAGGCTCCACTAATCGTCATCAAGCAATTATTGCAAGGTCCATAGAAGAACCAGTTACGGGCCCTAAACATACCTCCGGCGTTCCTCGAGACGAAGACGGTGGATCAGTAGGAGGAAAGTCGTTACAGCTCAATACAGTGGGTCTGACCACCAGTGGTTCTGGAAGGAGTGATTTCGAATATACGCTTGCAGCGGACGAAAGCGATCCAAACCTGTCCGGTCTGAAATCTTCTTTTAGACGCAACGTCGACAGTGGATCGGATAACGGGTATGTCGTACAGGTAGCACGAGGACTGCACGACCTAATGGACATCATCGGACATGCACAGGAAACCTTCACTATTATTATTATCCTAATATTATATTATATCATATTGTCCTCCTTCAGCAGCAGTAGTGAATTCTATGAACTAGTCTTGTTGTCTGTTCTTTGTTGATCTGTGGTGTGTCCTGTAGTGGGTCCTATTTATGTGTTCCTGTGGATCACATGCACCAATCAGAACACACCACAGTTTCAATATCCACCAACCTGTAGATTTGAATGTGCAGTCCTTGTTCCCATCCTGTACAGTGTGTACACCTCCTCCACTATTAATTCTATCCCTTATAGTCTGCATAGTGTTTGTACACGTAGGGTATCCACATCAGTTTGTATGGTTTGAGAATGTGTTTTCACCATTCCATTTGTTTAGTCTCCACAAATGCAGTGTAGACTCAGTGTATGTGATTGCTAACTACACCTTCAGTACAGTGTACCACACTAAGGTACTGTAACAGTACCTGAACCCAATATGTGGGTGTGTTGTTGTATATATGCAGTATTGGTTTGTGCTTGTCAACTGTGTTTGTTTGTGTGTAATGTGTGTATTGTGTGTATTCCTGGGAACACATGAGCGTATAGTGTGCATGTCAACACACAGTACACGTCTATACACCAGTGAGTTGTATGTACTGTATTTGCAACAAATTGCTATCTAGAAGTGTGTTTTAGCATGTTGACAGTTTGTACTGATTTTACACATGTTCATATGATATGGACTGAGATACCTCCAAACTACTAATGAACTCACTCAATCCCATAATATATGGTAATATATTCTGCATAGTATTTAATAAGTACATGTTACATATACATACATATGTTGATATAAGTTATATAAATTAATATACAAATTATATATTAATTTATATAGAAATGTACCACATAGCAACTATATTGTCTCTGGTAGTGAAGTAACAGATACATCCCTACCAGAGGTACTTCAACTGATACAAGCTGTAGCTGTAAAGTGTCCATGATGTAAAAATACACATGCACACACAATATCTCCTACAAGTACTGTATGTGCATACATGTGTGCAGAGTGATGTCCTCTCATTATTCTTCACCATAAGTCATTTAAAACAACCTCAACAGTTTGCTATAGTAAGTGCACCTCCACTGGTGAGACCTGCTATGATGGGGGAGGGGTGGAACTAATCATTCCTGCATTCCTGTTTATACTCTTGAAGATGTTCTGAAATTAGTAGCGTATACGTATGTACTGTATGTAGATACTAAAGAATTTAATCGATCAATACCTGGTCCATTATTATGGTATACATATATACTATACTATTACGTCATATATTTATATTGCTATATGTATTATATGTACATAGCATGTACTCAGTAGCATATAACATACATTGAACTGGAATAAATTATCAGCAGTATTAATTCAATTTCAAACTTAATACACACGATGTTGAAAGTAATAACCATGGATTATATACACACTATTGTTTGCTAGTAAATCAGACACACACACACACTGTTCCTAGTTCATGTGGTATCAGTTACTTTGTGCACACAACACAAGACAGTTCCTTCCTGTCATCATAAGGTGGACAAGGTAGACCACGGTTGCACTGGACTTCGACGTGGTACATCAAAACACCATCAGTATCTCTCTGTTCGCCATCTACAGTCTCTGGGTACTTATCAAGACAAACATACATGGTCCTTCCTTTGTGACCATGGTGCTCACTCACCAACCAACCACTGTACTCTGTAGTCCACCCGGAAGGACATTCATAGGTTCCCGGTATCATGAGGTGCTTTGAACGAGTCATGACTTCACACACTGCACATGGAGGATTCTGATCACCAATCCTAGTCAATGCTTGCCCATTCCACATCTCATACTCTGCTTCATACAAGTAAGCATAGTTTCTGTTAGCAGTAGTGGCCTCCTGATGGTACAAGGCATCTTTAACAACACAGATGTAGTTAGAACCTCCTCCAGTATGGGCATGCCAACTCCCAGCTGTGAGTCCTTCATAGACTGTGGACGTTCCCTCTACTTGAGGACACGTTGTCCTACCCCAGCGAGTGTACGTGACTCCACCAAGACCCGGTGTACCTTTTGGTCCCTGTGGTCCCCTGGTCCCCTCCTCTCCCTTTTCCCCCTTCTGTCCTTGTAGTCCGTCTCTCCCATGAGTGCCCGGAGTACCTGGATTCCCGGCTGTTCCCTGTGGTCCTTGTGGACCAGTGAGTCCATCCCTCCCATCACGAGGTGTTGGACAAGAAGGTGTCTGTTGTTGTCCCTCTCTTGTAGATCTCCTCAGTAATCCCGCTTGTTTCTGATCTGTGATGGTATCAGTGTAGTATTGAGTGAACACATGTAGTGTGCAGTGTGTCATGTTCAGTGTATGTTGTTGTTACCTGTTAGTGCTTGAGTGAGGAGTAGCACTCCACCAAATATCCCCACTATCATAAGAGGTAGGTAGGTCATTGTCAGTGTTATTGTCCTCTTAGCCACTCTTGAAAGGAAGGAATGTATCCAGTGTCTCCAGTGGAATATTGTCCTCCTTCAGCAGTAGTGAACTCTATGAACTAGTCTTGTTGTCTGTTCTTTGTTGATCTGTGGTGTATCCTGTAGTGGGTCCTATTTATGTGTTCCTGTGGATCACATGGACCAATCAGAACGCACCATAGTTTCCATATCCACCAATCAATGACGTCACACACTGTACAAGGAGGATTCTGTTCACCAATCCCAACCCAGTACTCATACTGTATGTACTGTACGTATGTATTGTGAGCATGCATGTAGCTGTAGTAGTGTGTGACTCAGTACTACACTGAGTGCAATGAGGAGCAGACAATTAGCAGTCCATCTGTTGGTGTTCTCTTTTGAGGTGCTTCATCCCAAGTGTGTTGGAAACCATGAGTAGTGAACTCGTTTGCATGTACACAAGTTAGTTGTAACTCAATACGGTGTAGGACATTCTCTGCTAATGTGTGACACTCATTGATATTCTTTTAATGAGTTGTTGTGTACCAAGTACATTAGAAACCTGAGGGATGAATAACTTTTGAAGTCATTGATGTTCCCAAACACACACACACACACACACACACACACACACACACACACACACACACACACACACACACACACACACACACACACACACACACACACACACACAAACACACACACAAACACACACACACACACACACACACACACACACACACACACACACACAAACACACACACACACACAAACACACACACACATAGCTGAAATGAGGGACAAGAAAAATATTGCTGGTTAGGTAAAGTCATCCTGTATGGAGTCAATATAGGCAGATTCTCCTCTTCTCTGCAGGTGAGCAGTGAAGGCAGGCTGTACCCCTCTCCCACCAGCCATGTCAACCCAAACCACCTGGACTACTTCACATTCATGGGCAGACTCCTTGCAAAGGCTGTTTATGAGGTAAGGGATTTGTAGTGTGTGTAAACACATTGGAGAACATACCTATTGTACTGATGTGCATATGATTGGGAAGTGTGCATGTTACCAGCACAGCGTATAGACCACCCAGGGGAGCAGTGAAAGGTGATCTCCAAAGACAGGTGGTCTTAATACAGAGGTGCTTTACTGTAGTTGAGTTAATATTTGGGATAGTTCAATAATGGTCACTTACAGTATGAAAGGTGGTCTTTATGTAGAAAGGGTCTCTATAATAGGTTACACTGTATATAGATATGTAAATGTATTCGTGTACGTGTATACAGTTATAGAAGTTTGTACATACTTACATATATGTGTATGTACGTATGTATGCATATGCACACTCTATGTATGTCTTACAGGTGCATATATAGTATCATATAAATGTATATGTACAGTACGTACAGTACATATGTGTTAGCAGTATGTGTGTATATGCATAATACATGGCACATATAATTGTATGCATGTGAACAAAATTACATTGACAGTAACAGCAATTCCACTCAAGTACTATGCCTACCACTTCATCCCTTCATACAGACTATAGAATATAATAGTACAGAATATACATACATACTGTACATACTGTAAGCACTATCACTTCAGTGCAGTGCAATATCTCACATGGTCCTCAAGGTCCCATTCAACCTCTCTCCAGGGAATTGTTCTTGACATTCCGTTTGCAAGCTTCTTCCTCAGACAGGTCCTGGGTCACCACCACCGAGCTCTGTACAGCCCGTACGATGAGCTATCTTCAATGGACAGAGATCTGTACAGATCACTGGACTCCATAAAGGTTGTTTGCTGCCCCTAGCTCATTCTTTGTTTGTTGTAGTGTGTGTGTGTGTATGTGTGTGTGTGTGTGTGTGTGTGTGTGTGTGTGTGTGTGTGTGTGTGGGTGTGTGGGTGGGTGTGTGGGTGTGGGTGTGGGTGTGGGTATGGTGGGTTCTTCAGTATGTATTGTATACTGTATGTACATACAGTATCACAGTGAATGTCACATGACTGTCACATGATCTTTCTCATACAGACTTATGAGGGTGATGTCAGTGACCTGGAACTAACATTTTCCTGGGATGTGGATAACATGGGGAAGGTACTGTACATACAGACATACTCTGTGTACAGCACACATACACTAACAAGCACTTGCACTGGATATACAGACAAATCCGAATACCTTACAAAGTACTGTACACTGGTGGACAAACCTATGGAATGATGATTGGATTGAGAAAATGGCAGAACTGGTCAACTTCAGTCTTCCTAAAAGCAGGATTTTGGAATTTCATATTATATACGTACTTACTAAACCTGATAGTTGCATTACATCTTACTAAATTCATAACTAAACTAAGTCTAAACATGTTAATAATACACTATGCGAAGCACAATCAAGTTAATCCAAACACACAAACATTGTATAGTACGTACACATACATACGTATGTACATGTGTTGGCTTCCATTATTTTGTGTTCAAAAATGTTTTTAAGGTTATAACTCATGAACTGAAAGATAGCCGTGCTATTAAAGTTACCAATGACAACAGGTGAGCTCCACTGGAGGCTACAATACTCTGTGTGCTGTGTTGTTACCTGGAGAATGACATTTCCTCAAACATGAAACATACACTCATGTGCACAAACACACACACACACGCACATACACACACACACACACACACACACACACACACACACACACACACACACACACACACACACACACACACACAGGATAAGCTACATTCACCTGGTGGCTCAGTTCCACATGTTCAAACAAATCAAGGACAGAGTGAAGCATTTGTCAATGGATTCCGTTCAGTCATACCTCGTGAGTGGATAGCGTGCTTCTCAGCTCCAGAACTTCAGAGACTCATCTCTGGAGATGACGTGGAACTTGATGTTGATGACCTCAAGTGAGTGTGTGTGTGTGTGCGTCAGTGTGTGTGTGTGTGTGTGTGTGTGTGTGTGTGTGTGTGTGTGTGTGTGTGTGTGTGTGTGTGTGTGTGTGTGTGTGTGGTTGTGTGTGTGTGTGTGCATGTGTGTGTGGTTGTGTGGGTATGGAGGTGTGGAGATGTGTGAAGCATGTTAAAGTAAGGTACTTGTTATAAACAAGTATCTGCTATGAACAGTTATCTACTGTGATCAATGACAAGTTTAGATAGTTTCCACACTGAATGTCACTCCCCCACTCCATGCAGTAGTCCACTCATCACCTTATTCCCATTGTGTAGGAGAAACACGGTATATTATGGTGGTTACCATAGCAGCCACAAAGTGATCTCCTGGTTGTGGGACATTCTCAGAAATGACTTCAAGAAGGACGAGAAAGCTCTATTTCTGAAGGTCAGTCCAAGTGTACAAACCTGTGTGTTTGACCTTGTGTGAATGCACTAATCACTAATCTAATATTTGCTTTGTGGGGAATTGAGTCATGTTGAGTGTTTGTGCGTGTGTGTGTGCATGTGTGTGTGTGTGTGCGTGTGTGCGTGCGTGCGTGCGTGCGTGCGTGTGTGTCTGTGAATATAATAGTCGTGTGTGTGAGTATAATAGTATGATAGTTGTGCAGGGGAATGTGTAAACATGTTATATGATGTACCATGTTTTCATTTACTTGTTTATGTAAGGATTGTATGTATTGTTCAGATGTGTGTTTGTGTCTCTGAACAGTTTGTGACAAGCTGCTCCAGACCACCTCTGCTGGGATTTTCTCATTTGGAGCCAAAGTTTACCATACGATTTGTGGATGTTGGTGATGATGAGGTGAAAGAAATGAACGTGAACATATTATTGTACATGTGTATACACACACACACACACACACACACACACACACACACACACACACACACACACACACACACACACACACACACACACACACACACACACACACACACACACACACACACACATACACACACACAAGCACACACACATACACACACACACACACACACACACGCACACACACACACGCACACACATACACACACACACACACACACACACACACACACACACACACACACACACACACATACATGCCCACGTACGTACATAATTTTATTCCCCTATACATAGGATGAAGGTGATACTGTTTTTAGTGTTATGAGAGGTTTCTTGTCAGTTAGAGCAAAAAAGTCCGAAGCTCGTCTTCCTACTGCTTCCACTTGCTTCAACCTCCTGAAACTACCAAACTATTCAAAGAAGACAGTTTTGAGGGACAAGCTTCGTTATGCTATTAATGCCAATGCAGGATTTGAGCTGTCATGACAGTTTCATAATATGATGTTTATTTTGACATCATCACATCCTTTCCGTTATGTTTTCATTGCATTTCTGTCATGTTGCTGTCATGTGCTAGTGTTTCATTATTTGTACACATTGCAGTGAAAACACAACACTATGTGACTGTACAGTCCTGTGTCATGTTGTAATACTTAATTATGCCAACATCCATTTAATTTCCTGCTCTGAGTCTGTAAAACACATTGCACTATGTTGTTGTTGATCTGCTCACAATCATCATATTATGATCAGTATTTGAACAGTATGCAACATGGTCAGTTTGCAGTGTATGTATGGAGCCATTGTACAACCATGTAGTTGTACACTCATGCAGTATTGATGGGGTATAAGGCTGATCAAAAAATTAATATTGTACAATTATCAGCAGAAATATTATTATTATTATTAGGGGGGAAAGACCATTATTAACAATATTTTGTTGTTACAAGAAGAAGTTATAAATAATATACTAAGGTGTTGTTTGAAAATTAAATGTGTGTGTGATCTCGGACACAGGCAACATGTTACAACATGCACAAAACTTAATGTGATGTATGGGTATGTGTTGCACTGGCAAGTATTTATATATAATAACGTTTAACATCAAAGAGTGGAAGCCAAGTCCTTGTCTTCTCACCATGTGGAAAATGTGCACAAAACTTGAATTTTGATTGGCCACATGTGTGGTGTAGCCTCTGATAATAATTAAAGGTTCATTAATTTTATATATGTAGGCTTAGGGTGTTGTTGAATCATTAAACTTATTTAATAACTATAAATGCCTATATATATACATGCCAGTATAAGACCACAACTTATCGAATTGATATTGTATTATATACTTCATTATATTTTGAGACTACACTCAATTATTGTTTGAAACAATTATCATTGTTGATCATGAATTTAATAAAATATTACAGTCACGTGATAAAAATGGAAGGCGTGGACATGAGCATTTTTACCGAAGGAGGCGAGGAAATCGAAGAAGCAGGAGAGAAAAATATGTAGTCTCGCTCGCTTTTTTGAGGGAGTAAATGTTGACTTGAATGTGTCATTTCGGAGCTATCTCGCTTCTCAAGGCCCCTCCAATCGTCAGCAAGCAATTGCAAGGTCCAGAGAAGAACCAGTTACGGGCCCTAAGCATACCTCCGGCGTTCCTCGAGACGAAGACGGTGGATCAGTAGAAGGAAAGTCGTTACAGCTCAATGCAGTGGGTCTTACCACCAGTGCTTCTGGAAGGAGTGCATGATTCCGAATATACGCGTGCAGCCGACGAAAGCGAGGCGATCCATGGAAGCCTGTCCGGTCTGACACTGTCTTTTAGACGACAGTGGATCGGATAGCGGGTATGTCGTTCAGATAGCATGAGGACTGCACGACCTAATGGACATCATCAAACATGCACAGGAAACCTACACTATTATTATTATCCTATTAGTAATATATTATATTATATTATCCTAGATCCTTCAGCAATAGTGAATTCTATGAACTAGTCTTGTTGTCTGTTCTTTGTTGATCTGTGGTGTGTCCTGTTGTGGGTCCTATTTATGTGGTCCTGTGGATCACATGCACCAATCAGAACACACCACAGTTTCCATATCCACCAACCTGTACATTTGAATGTGCAGTCCTTGTTCCCATCTTGTACAGTGTGTACACCTCCTCCACTATTAATCCTATCCCTTATAGTCTGCATAGTGTGTGTACACGTAGGGTATCCACATCAGTTTGTATGGTTTGAGAATGTGTTTTCACCATTCCATTTGTCTAGTCTCCACAAATGCAGTGTAGACCCAGTGTATGTGATTGCTGGCTACACCTTCAGTACAGTGTACCACACTAAGGTACAGTACCTGAACCCAATATGTGGGTGTGTTGTTGTACATATGCAGTATTGGTTTGTGCTCGTGAACTGTGTTTGTTTGTGTGTAATGTGTATATTGTGTGTCTTCCTTGGAACACATGAGTGTATAGTGTACATGTGAACACACATTATGCATCTATACACCCGTGAGTTGTATGTACAGTATTTGCCACAAATTCCTAGTATCTAGAAGTGTGTTTAGAATGTTGACAGTTTATGCTGAGTGTACATGTCAATATAATAGTAGTACAGTGCACATCTTTGCACCAGTGAGTTGTATGTACAGTATTTGCTACAAATTGTGTGTTAACATGTTGACAGCTTGTACTGATTTTATCTCACTCAATCCCATAATATATGGTAATATATTCTGCATGTTAAAGGAACATATACGTACTATGTAATGTACACTTAATCTGCAATGAATTATCAGTATTATTGAGTTACAGTCACTCAAGAACTAAATACACTCAATGTTGTAGAGTGAGAGCAGGTTATATACACACTATTGTTTGCTAGTAAATCAGACACACACACACGCACGCACGCACGCACACACACACACACACACACACACACACACACACACACACACACACGACACACACACACACGACACACACATGTTGTGCGAAATAAGAATTTACTCAATACCTGTTCCATTATTATGGTATACGTATATACTGGCATATAACGTACATTTTCAACTGTAATGAATTATCAGCAGTATTAATTCAATTCCAAAATCAATACACGTGATGTTGAAAGTAATAACCGTGGCTTTTACACACACTATTGTTTGCTAGTAAATCAGACACACACACACAGTTCCTAGTTCATGTGGTATTAGTTACTTTGTGCACACAACACAAGACAGTTCCTTCCTGTCATCATAAGGTGGACAAGGTAGACCACGGTTGCACTGGACTTCGACGTGGAACATCAAAGCACCATTGGTATCTCTCTGTTCACCATCTACAGTCTCTGGGTACTTATCAAGACAAACATACATGGTCCTTCCTTTGTGAGTATAGTGCTCACTCACCAACCAACCACTGTACTCTGTAGTCCACCCAGAAGGACATTCATAGGTTCCTGGTATCATGAGGTGCTTTGAACGAGTCATGACTTCACACACTGCACATGGAGGATTTTGATCATAAATCCTAGTCAATGCTTGACCGTTTTGCGTCTGATACTCTGCTCCATACAAGAACGCATGGTTTTGATTAGCAGTAGTAGCCTCCTGATGGTACAAGGCATCTTTAACCACACAGATGTAGTTAGAACCTCCTCCAGTATGGTCATACCAGCTCCCAGCTGTGAGTCCTTCATAGACTGTGGACGTTCCTTCTACTTGAGGACACGTTGTCCTACCCCAGCGGGTGTACGTGACTCCACCAAGACCCGGTGTCCCTTGTGGTCCCTGTAGTCCCCTGATCCCCTCCTCTCCCTTTTCCCCCTTCTGTCCTTGTAGTCCGTCTCTCCCATGAGTGCCCGGAGTACCTGGATTCCCGGCTGTTCCCTGTGGTCCTTGTGGACCAGTGAGTCCATCCCTCCCATCACGAGGTGTTGGACAAGAAGGTGTCTGTTGTTGTCCCTCTCTTGTAGATCTCCTCAGCAATCCTGCTTGTTTCTGATCTGTGATGGTATCAGTGTAGTATTGAGTGAACACGTGTAGTGTGCAGTGTGTCATGTCCAGTGTGTGGTGTTGTTACCTGTTAGTGCTTGAGTGAGGAGTAGCACTCCACCAAATATCCCCACTATCATAAGAGGTAGGTAGTTCATTGTCAGTGTTGTTGTCTTCTTAGCCACTCTTGAAAGGAAGGAATGTATCCAGTGTGTCCAGTGGAATATTGTCCTCCTTCGGCAGTAGTGAATTCTATGAACTAGTCTTGTTGTCTGTTCTTTGTTGATCTGTGGTGTGTCCTGTAGTGGGTCCTATTTATGTGTTCCTGTGGATCACATGCACCAATCAGAACACACCACAGTTTCAATATCCACCAATCAATGACGTCACACACTGTACAAGGAGGATTCTGTTCACCAATCTCAACCCAGTACTCCTACTGTATGTACTGTACGTATGTATTGTGAGCATGCATGTAGCTGTAGTAGTGTGTGACTCAGTACTACACAGAGTGCAATGAGGAATAAACAATTAGCAGTCCATCTGTTGGTGTTCACTTTTGAGGTGCTTCATCCAAGTGTGTTGGAAACCATGAGTGGTGAACCCGTTTACGTGTACACGAGTTAATTCCTTCACATGTTTGCTGATTGAGAGGTACACTTGTACAAACATTAGATGTTATGACTGTGTTGTTGTAACTCAATACGGGTTAGGACCTTCTCTGCTAATGTGTGACACTCATTGATCTTCTTTTAATGAGTTGTTGTGTACCAAGTACATTAGAGACCTGAGGGATACATGAAGTTGTTTCAATACTATCTATAAGACTAAGTAGTTCTTTTTCATATCTATTTAACATGCAACTTGAACTGTCACAGGGATGAATTATTAGTATTATTGTACATATATATAATATTATACACGCATATTATACACACTATTGTTTGCTAGTAGATCAGACACACACACACACAAACTGTTCCTTGTTCATGTGGTATTAGTTACTTTGTGCACACATTTTGTTTGTGTGCACAAGGCTTAAGGGTGTTTGTCATTTCAGGTTTCTACTGTATGTGTACGTATGCTGGTGTGTGTGGGTGTGTGAGTATCAGTGAGATTGTGTATTTACTGTGTGACGAGGATATGTTGTATGTTGTGTGGGCAGATCGAAGTACAAAGTGTGCAAATATCCCTGCTATTGCACACTTCCCTTTGCTATTGTGCATTTGTACTGTAATTGTTGTGACAAGATTATGTTAATTAATTGCCTAGCAACTCATTGATGGTTATAATAATAATGCTGTGAGCGAGTTAGTATGCAATTCTATTATTTTATATGGAAATGTACCACATAGTAACTAAAGTACCTCTGGTAGTGTTGTAGCAGATACAGCTGTATTGGAGGTACTTCAGCTGATACAAACTGTAGCTATGAATTGTCCATGATGTAAAATAAATGTACAAATGCACGCACAATATCTCCTACAAGTACTGTATATGCATACATGTGTGCAGAGTGATGTCCTCTCATTATTCCTCACAATGAAGCCATTTAAAAAAACCTCAACAATTTGCTATAGTAAGTGTATCCTCACTGGTGAGACCTGCTGTGGTGGGGGAGGGGACTAATTATTCCCGTTTATGCTCTTGAAGACATTCTTCAGTAGCGATAATATTATATGCATGTAGATACTACAGAATTTACTCAATATCTGGTCCATTAATATGGTATATTATATGTACTTGCCATATATACTGTACTATTGCTTCATATATTTTATATTGCTATGTATTTTATATGTACATAGCATGTACTCAGCAGTATATAATGTATATTTGAACTGTAATGAATTATCAGCAGTATTAATTCAATTTCAAATTTAATACACTCAATGTTGACAGTAATAACAGCAGGTTATACACACACTATTGTTTGTTAGTAAATCACACACACGCACGCACGCACGCACGCACGCACGCACGCACGCACACACACACACACACACACACACACACATACACTGTTCCTAGTTCATGTGGTATTAGTTACTTTGTGCACACAACACAAGACAGTTCCTTCCTGTCATCATAAGGTGGACAAGGTAGACCACGGTTGCACTGGACTTCGACGTGGAACATCAAAGCACCATTGGTATTTCTCTGTTCACCATCTACAGTCTCTGGGTACTTATCAAGACAAACGTACATGGTCCTTCCTTTGTGATCATGCTTCTCACTCACCACCCAACCGCTGTATTCTGTAGTCCACCCGGAAGGACATTCATAGGTTCCTGGTATCATGAGGTGCTTTGAACGAGTCATGACTTCACACACTGCACATGGAGGATTCTGTTGTTCTAGCCTGGTCAATACTTGACCATTATGCATCTGGTACTCTGCTCCATACAAGTAAGCGTAGTTTTGATTAGCAGTAGTGGCCTCCTGATGGTACAAGGCATCTTTAACGACACAGATGTAGTTAGAACCTCCTCCAGTTTCTGTGTGTGCAGGTCCAGCTGTGAGTCCTTCGTAGACTGTGGACGTTCCTTCTACTTGAGGACACGTTGTCCTACCCCATCGGGTGTATGTGACTCCACCAAGACCCGGTGTACCTTGTGGTCCCTGTGGTCCCCTGGTCCCCTCCTCTCCCCTTTCCCCCTTCTGTCCTTGTAGTCCGTCTCTCCCATGAGTGCCCGGAGTACCTGGAGTCCCGGCTGTTCCCTGTGGTCCTTGTGGACCAGTGAGTCCATCCCTCCCATCACGAGGTGTTGGACAAGAAGGTGTCTGTTGTTGTCCCTCTCTTGTAGATCTCCTCAGCAATCCCACTTGTTTCTGATCTGTGATGGTATCAGTGTAGTATTGAGTGAACCCATGTAGTGTGCAGTGTGTCATGTCCAGTGTGTGTTGTTGTTACCTGTTAGTGCTTGAGTGAGGAGTAGCACTCCACCAAATATCCCCACTATCATAAGAGGTAGATAGGTCATTGTCAGTGTTGTTGTCTTCTCAGCCACTCTTGAAATGAAGGAATGTATCTAGTGTCTCCAGTGGAATATTGTCCTCCTTCAGCAGTAGTGAATTCTATGAACTGGTCTTGTTGTCTGTTCTTTGTTGATCTGTGGTGTGTCCTGTTGTGGGTCCTATTTATGTGTTCCTGTGGATCACATGCACCAATCAGAACACACCACAGTTTCAATAACCACCAACCTGTAGATTTGAATGTGCAGTCCTTGTTCCCATCTTGTACAGTGTGTACACCTCCTCCACTATTAATCCTATCCCTTATAGTCTTCATAGTGTGTGTACACGTAGGGTATCCACATCAGTTTGTAGTTTGTATGGTTTGAGAATGTGTTTTCAACATTCCATTTGTTTAGTCTTCAATAATGCAGTGTAGACCCAGTGTATGTGATTGCTAGCTACACCTTCAGTACAGTGTACCACACTAAGGTACAGTACCTGAACCCAATATGTGGGTGTGTTGCGTGTTTGCAGTTGTCTGTATATGATGACACATCAACGCACAGTCCACATCTATACACCAGTGAGTTGTAAGTATAATATTTGCAACAACATTCTATCTAGAAGTGTCTTTTAGGATGTTGACAACTTGTACTGATTTTTCACATGTTCACATGATAGGACTGATTCATCTCTAAAAACAAACTGTACAAGGAGGATTCTGTTCACCAATCCCAACCCAGTACTCATACTGTATGTACTGTACGTATGTATTGTGAGCATGCATGTAGCTGTAGTAGTGTGTGACTCAGTACTACACTGAGTGCAATGAGGAATAAACAATTAGCAGTCCATCAGTTGGTGTTCTCTTTTGAGGTGCTTCATCCAAGTGTGTTGGAAACTATGAGTGGTGAACCCGTTTACATGTACACAAGTTAATTCCTTCACATGTTTGCTGATTGAGAGATACCCTTGTACAAACATCAGATGTTATGACTGTGTTGTTGTAGCTTAATACGGTGTAGGACATTCTCTGCTAATGTCTGACACTCATTGATCTTCTTTTAATGTGTTGTTGTGTACCAAGTACATTAGTAACCTGAGGGATGAATTGTTTCTGAAGTCATCTCAATACCAACAATCTCGTAGTATAGTAGTAGTAGTAGAAGTAGCTCTTCTATCATATCTGTGTAACATGTAAATTAAACTGTCACCGTGATGAATTATTATTATTATTAATTCAATTTCAAACTTAATATACTCAATATTAAAGAGTAATAACAGCATGTACTTAGCAGCTTATAACGAACATTTGAACTGTAATGAATTATCAGCAGTATTAATTCAATTACAAACTTAATACACGTGATGTGTTGGAGTAATAACAGCAGGTTATACACACACTATTGTTTGCTAGTAAATTAGACACACACATACTGTTCCTAGTTCATGTGGTATTAGTTACTTTGTGCACACAACACAAGACAGTTCCTTCCTGTCATCATAAGGTGGACAAGGTAGACCACGGTTGCACTGGACTTCAACGTGGTACATCAAAGCACCATTGGTATTTCTCTGTTCACCATCTACAGTCTCTGGGTACTTATCAAGACAAACATACATGGTCCTTCCTTTGTGAGTATAGTGCTCACTCACCAACCAACCGCTGTACTCTGTAGTCCACCCAGAAGGACATTCATAGGTTCCTGGTATCATGAGGTGCTTTGAACGAGTCATGACTTCACACACTGCACATGGAGGATTCTAATTCCCAATCCTAGTCAATGCTTGGCCATTATACAACTCATACTCTGCTCCATACAAGTAAGCGTAGTTTTTATTAACAGTAGTGGCCTCCTGATGGTACAAGGCATCTTTAACGACACAGATGTAGTTAGAACCTCCTCCAGTTTCCGAGTGTGCAGGTCCAGCTGTGAGTCCTTCATAGACTGTGGAGGTTCCTTCTACTTGCGGACACGTTGTCCTACCCCATCGGGTGTATGTGACTCCACCAAGACCCGATGTACCTTGTGGTCCCTGTGGTCCCCTGGTCCCCTCCTGTCCCTCTTCCCCTTTCTGTCCTTGTAGTCCGTCTCTCCCATGAGTGCCCGGAGTACCTGGAGTCCCGGCTGTTCCCTGTGGTCCTTGTGGACCGGTGAGTCCATCCCTCCCATCACGAGGTGTTGGACAAGAAGGTGTCTGTTGTTGTCCCTCTCTTGTAGATCTCCTCAGCAATCCCACTTGTTTCTGATCTGTGATGGTATCAGTGTAGTATTGAGTGAACACGTGTAGTGTGCAGTGTGTCATGTCCAGTGTGTGTTGTTGTTACCTGTTAGTGCTTGAGTGAGGAGTAGCACTCCACCAAATATCCCCACTATCATAAGAGGTAGATAGGTCATTGTCAGTGTTGTTGTCTTCTTAGCCACTCTTGAAATGAAGGAATGTGTCCAGTGTCTCCAGTAGAATATTGTCCTCCTTCAGCAGTAGTGAATTCTATGAACTAGTCTTGTTGTCTGTTCTTTGTTGATCTGTGGTGTGTCCTGTTGTGGGTCCTATTTATGTGTTCCTGTGGATCACATGCACCAATCAGAACACACCACAGTTTCAATATCCACCAATCAATGACGTCACACACTGTACAAGGAGGATTCTGTTCACCAATCCCAACCCAGTACTCATACTGTATGTACTGTACGTATGTATTGTGAGCATGCATGTAGCTGTAGTAGTGTGTGACTCAGTACTACACTGAGTGCAATGAGGAGCAGACAATTAGCAGTCCATCTGTTGGTGTTCACTTTTGAGGTGCTTCATCCAAGTGTGTTGGAAACCATGAGTGGTGAACCCGTTTACATGTACACAAGTTAATTGCTTCACATGTTTGCTGACTCAGAGATACACTTGTACAAACATCAGATGTTATGACTGTGTTGTTGTAACTAAATACCTTGTGGACCTTCTCTGCTAATGTGTGACACTCATTGATCTTCTTTTATAATGAGTTGTTGTGTACCAAGTGCATTAGAGACCTGAGGGGTACATGAAGTTGTTTCAATACTATCTATAAGTAAAATAGTTCTTTTTCATATCTATTTAACATGCAACTTAAACTGTCACAGGGATGAATTATTAGTATTTTGTACATATATATAGTATTATACACACGTATAATTATATAGTATTATACACACACTATTGTTTGCTAGTAAATTAGGCAGGCACACACACACACACACACACACACACACACACACACACACACACACACACACACACACACACACACACACACACACACACACACACACACACACACACACACACACACACACACACACACACACACACACACACACACAATCTGTTCCTAGTTCATGTGGTATTAGTTACTTTGTGCACACATTTTTGTTTGTTTAAGGTATGTGTGCATGTGTGTTATGCGAAATAAGTATGTACTGTAACAGTAGAAACTGAAGACAAAAGGGCCCACAAGTTTAGTTCTTGATCAGAACTTACTCATTACATATACGCTACTAGAGAGAACCAAACAATGCTGGAAGATTGGTTTGTATTAGGCCACATTGTGCCTTAAGGGTGTATGTTATATCAGGTTTCTACTGTATGTATATGCTGGTGTGTGTGGGTGTGTGAGTATCAGTGAGATTGTGTATTTACTGTATGATATATATGGATATGGAGTCTTATTTAACGCAAGCGAGGATATGTTGCATGTTGTGTGGGCAGATCGAAGTACAAAGTGTGCAAATATCCTTGCTATTGCACACTTCCCTTTGCTGTTGTGCATTTGTACTGTAATTGTTGTGACAATATTCTGTTAATTAATTGCCTAGCAACTCATTGTTAGTTATAATAATAATGCTGTGGGTGAGTTAGTATGCAATTCTATTATTTTATATGGAAATGTACCACATAGTAACTAAAGTACCTCTGGTAGTGTTGTAGCAGATACAGCTGTATCGGAGGTACTTCAGCTGATACAAACTGTAGCTATGATTTGTCCATGATGTAAAATGAATGTACAAATGCACATGCAAAATATCCTACAAGTACTGTATGTGCATACATGTGTACAGAGTGATGTCCTCTCATTGTTCCTCACAATGAAGTCATTTAATGAAAATCTCAACAATTTGCTATAGTAAGTGTCACTGGTGAGACCTGCTGTGGTGGGGGATGGGACTAATTATTCCTGGTTACGCTCTTGAAGACATTCTTCAGTAGCGATAATATTATATGCATGTAGATACTACAGAATTTGCTCAATTCCTGATCCAGTAATATGGTATGTTATATGTACCTGCCATATATATTGTATTATTGCTTCATATATTTTATATTGCTATCTATTTTATATGTATGGATATAGCCATAGGACACAGCAGCATATATAACGTACATTTGAACTGTAATGAATTATCAGCAGTATTAATTAAATTTCAAACTTAATACACACAATGTTGTAGAGTAATACCAGCAGGTTATACACACACTATTGTTTGCTAGTAAATCAGACACACGCACACACTGTTCCTAGTTCATGTGGTATTAGTTACTTTGTGCACACAACACAAGACAGTTCCTTTCTGTCATCATAAGGTGGACAAGGTAGACCATAGTTGCACACAACTTCGACGTGGTACATCAAAGCACCATTGATACCTCTCTGTTCACCATCTACAGTCTCTGGGTACTTATCAAGACAAACATACATGGTCCTTCCTTTGTGACCATGGTATGCACTAACCAACCAACCGCTGTACTCTGTAGTCCACCCGGAAGGACATTCATAGGTTCCTGGTATCATGAGGTGCTTTGAACGAGTCATGACTTCACACACTGCACATGGAGGATTCTGTTGCAGAAGCCTAGTCAATGCTTGCCCATTGTCCATCTCATACTCTGCTCCATACAAGTAAGCGTAGTTTATGTTAGCAGTAGTGGTCTCCTGATGATACAAGGCATCTTTAACAACACAGATGTAGTTAGACCCTCCTCCACTATGGTCATACCAGCTCCCAGCTGTAAGTCCCTCGTAGACTGTGGAGGTTCCTTCTACTTGAGGACATGTTGTCCTACCCCAGCGGGTGTACATGACTCCACCAAGACCCGGCGTACCTTGTGGTCCCTGTGGTCCCCTGGTCCCCTCCTCTCCCTTTTCCCCCTTCTGTCCTTGTAGTCCGTCTCTCCCGGGAGTGCCCGGAGTACCTGGAGCCCCGGCTGTTCCCTGTGGTCCTTGTGGACCGGTGAGTCCATCCCTCCCATCACGAGGTGTTGGACAAGAAGGTGTCTGTTGTTGTCCCTCTCTTGTAGATCTCCTCAGCAATCCCGCTTGTTTCTGATCTGTAATGGTATCAGTGTAGTATTGAGTGAACACATGTAGTGTGCAGTGTGTCATGTCCAGTGTGTGTTGTTGTTACCTGTTAGTGCTTGAGTGAGGAGTAGCACTCCACCAAATATCCCCACTATCATAAGAGGTAGGTAGGTCATTGTCAGTGTTGTTGTCCTCTCAGCCACTCTTGAAAGGAAGGAATGTATCCAGTGTCTCCAGTGGAATATTGTCCTCCTTCAGCAGTAGTGAATTCTATGAACTGGTCTTGTTATCTGTTCTTTGTTGATCTGTGGTGTGTCCTATTGTGGGTCCTATTTATGTGTTCCTGTGGATCACATGCACCAATCAGAACACACCACAGTTTCAATATCCACCAATCAATGACGTCACACACTGTACAAGGAGGATTCTGTTCACCGATCCCAACCCAGTACTCATACTGTATGTACTGTACGTATGTATTGTGAGCATGCATGTAGCTGTAGTAGTGTGTGACTCAGTACTACACTGAGTGCAATGAGGAGCAGACAATTAGCAGTCCATCTGTTGGTGTTCACTTTTGAGGTGCTTCATTCCAAGTGTGTTGGAAACCATGAGTGGTGAACCCGTTTACATGTACACAAGTTAATTACTTGTACATGTTTACTTACTCAGAGATACACTTGTACAAACATTAGATGTTATGACTGTGTTGTTGTAACTAAATACAGTGTAGGACCTTCTCTGCTAATGTGTGACACTTACTGATTTTCTTTTAATGAGTTGTTGTGTACCAAGTACATTAGAAACCTGAGGGATGAATAACTTCTTAAGTCATTGATGTTCCTGAAGAAACTGTTGAGTGCAGCATGTGATCGGTTTCAGTTTACTGCTAGAGCTGAATAACACCACACACACACACGGACACACACACACAAACATATGCACATGCACATGCACACACACACACACACACACACAAACACACACACACACACACACACACACACACGCACACATGCATGCACGCACACACACACACACACACACACACACACACACACACACACACACACACACACACACACACACACACACACACACACATACACACACACACACAT
>OZ026548.1:4646396-4676396 GCA_964020155.1 Chondrilla cf. caribensis
CACGAGGACTGCACGACCTAATGGACATCACCGGACATGCACAGGAAACCTTCACTATTATTATTTTCCTAATATTATATTATATAATATTGTCCTCCTTCAGCAGTAGTGAATTCTACGAACTAGTCTTGTTGTCTGTTCTTTGTTGATCTGTGGTGTGTCCTGTAGTGGGTCCTATTTATGTGGTCCTGTGGATCACATGCACCAATCAGAACACACCACAGTTTCAATATCCACCAACCTGTACACTTGAATGTGCAGTCCTTGTTCCCATCTTGTACAGTGTGTACACCTCCTCCACTATTAATCCTATCCTTATAGTCTTCATAGTGTGTGTACACGTAAGGTATCCACATCAGTTTGTATGGTTTGAGAATGTGTTTTGAAATTCCATTTGTTTAGTCTCCACAAATGCAGTGTAGACCCAGTGTATGTGATTGCTAGCTACACCTTCAGTACAGTGTACCACACTAAGGTACAGTACTTGAACCCAATATGTGGGTGTGTTGTTGTATATATGCAGTATTGGTTTGTGCCCATGAACTGTGTTTGGTTGTGTGTAATGTGTGTATTGTGTGTCTTCCTGGGAACACATGAACACATAGTGTATATGTCAACACACAGTACACGTCTATACACCAGTGAGTTGTATGTACAGTATTTGCAACAATTTCCTAACTATAAGTATGTTTTAGCATGTTGACAGCTTGTACTGATTTTACACATGTTCACATGATATAGACTGAGATCCCTACAAACTACTAATGGATTCACTCAATCCAATAATCTATGGATATTGTATATTCTTCATAGTATTTAATACGTACATGTTACATAAACATACATATCACTTATGTTAATGTAAGTTATATAAATTACTATATAAATTATATATTGATTTATATAGAAATCTATATTATATTAATATATAATATAATATATTAATATAAATTTATATAGAAATCTACCACATAGCAACTAAAGTACCTATGGTGGTGGTGTATCAGATGCAGCCCTACCAATGGTACTTCAGCTGATAAAAACTGTACGTAGCTGTAAAGTGCCCATGATGTAAAATTACAATTGCACACGCACTATCTCCTACAAGTACTGTATGTGCATACATGTGTGCAAAGTGATGTCCTCTCAATATTCTTCACCATAAGTCATTTAAAAAACTCAACATTTTGTTATAGTAAGTGTATTCTCACTGGTGAGACCTGCTGTGGTGGGGGATGGGACTAATTATTCCTGGTTATGCTCTTGAAGAAGGTCTTTAGTAGCAAATACATATGTATCTATGTAGATACTAAAGAATATACTCAATTCCTGCATGGTCCATCGTTATTGTGGTATATAATACGTACCTGCTGTATAAACTATACTAGGTTTGTATTTATACCGGTAGGTGTATTATGTATATTCTGTTTATTATAGCATGTACTCTGCAATATATAACATACATTTGAACTGTAATGAATTATCAGTAATATTAATTCAATTTCAAACTTCATATACACTCAACATTGAAGAGTAATAACAGCAGGTTATACACACACTATTGTTTGCTAGTAAATCAGACACACACACACTATTCCCAGTTCATGTGGTATTAGTTACTTTGTGCACACAACACAAGACAGTTCCTTCCTGTGATCATAAGGTGGACAAGGTAGACCACGGTTGCACTGGACTTCGATGTGGTACATCAAAACACCATTGGTATCTCTCTGTTCACCGTCTACAGTCTCTGGGTACTTATCAAGACAAACATACATGGTCCTTCCTTTGTGATCATGCTTCTCACTCACCAACCAACCACTGTACTCTGTAGTCCACCCGGAAGGACATTCATAGGTTCCTGGTATCATGAGGTGCTTTGAACGAATCATGACTTCACACACTGCACATGGAGGATTCTGTTGGTAAACCCTAGTCAATGCTTGCCCACTCCACATCTCATACTCTGCTCCATACAAGTAAGCGAGGTTTTGTTCAGTAGTAGTGGCCTCCTGATGGTACAAGGCATCTTTAATGACACAGTTGTAGTTAGCACCTCCTCCAGTTTCCTGGTGTTCAGCCCCAGCTGTGAGTCCTTCGTAGACTGTGGACGTTCCTTCTACTTGAGGACACGTTGTCCTACCCCAGCGGGTGTACGTGACTCCACCAAGACTCGGTGTACCTTGTGGTCCCTGTGGTCCCCTGGTCCCCTCCTCTCCCTTTTCCCCCTTCTGTCCTTGTAGTCCGTCTCTCCCAGGAGTGCCCGGAGTACCTGGAGTCCCGGCTGTTCCCTGTGGTCCTTGTGGACCGGTGAGTCCATCCCTCCCATCACGAGGTGTTGGACAAGAAGGTGTCTGTTGTTGTCCCTCTCTTGTAGATCTCCTCAACAATCCCGCTTGTTTCTGATCTGTGATGGTATCAGTGTAGTATTGAGTGAACACGTGTAGTGTGCAGTGTGTCATGTCCAGTGTGTGTTGTTGTTACCTGTTAGTGCTTGAGTGGTGAGTAGCACTCTACCAAATATCCCCACTATCATAAGAAGTAGGTAGGTCATTGTCAGTGTTGTTGTCTTCTCAACCACTCTTGAAAGTAAGGAATGTATCCAGTGTCTCCAGTGGAATATTGTCCTCCTTCAGCAGTAGTGAATTCTATGAACTAGTCTTGTTGTCTGTTCTTTGTTGATCTGTGGTGTATCCTGTAGTGGGTCCTATTTATGTGTTCCTGTTGATCACATGCACCAATCAGAACACACCACAGTTTCAATATCCACCAACCTGTGCATTTGAATGTGCAGTCCTTGTTTCCATCTTGTACAGTGTGTACACCTCCTCCACTATTAATCCTATCCCTTATAGTCTGCATAGTGTGTGTACACGTAGGGTATCCACATCAGTTTGTATGGTTTGAGAATGTGTTTATTCAAATTCCATTTGTTTAGTCTCCACAAATGCAGTGTAGACCCAGTGTATGTGATTGCTAGCTACACTTTCAGTACAGTGTACCACACTAAGGTACAGTACCTGAACCCAATATGTCGGTGAGTTGTGTGTATATATGCGGTATTGATTTGTGCTTGTGAACTGTGTTTGATTGCAATTGTGTGTAATGTTTGTAGTGTGTGTGCCTGGGAACACATGAGCGTATAGTGTACATGTGAACACACAGTGAGTTTTATGGTGTTTTTGTATGATATGGACTGAGATACCTCCAAACTACTAATGAACTCACTCAATCCCATAATATATGGTAATATATTCTGCATAGTATTCAATAAGTACGTACATGTTACATGTACATACATAGATACATATGTTAAAGTAACATGTATTTACTTTTTAACATACACTTGATCTGCAATGAATTATCAGTATTATTGAATTACAGTTACTTCAGAATTTAATACACTCAATGTTGTAGAGTAGCAGGTTATACACACACTATTGTTTGCTAGTAAATCACACACACACACACTGTTCCCAGTTCATGTGGTATTAGTTACTTTGTGCACACAACACAAGACAGTTCCTTCCTGTCATCATAAGGTGGACAAGGTAGACCACGGTTGCACTGGACTTCAACGTGGTACATCAAAGCACCATTGGTATCTCTCTGTTCACCATCTACAGTCTCTGGGTACTTATCAAGACAAACATACATGGTCCTTCCTTTGTGGCCATGAACTGTGTTTGGTTGTGTGTAATGTGTGTATTGTGTGTCTTCTGTGGGAACACATAAGGATATAGTGTACATGTGAACACACAGTACACATCTATACACTAGAGTGTTGTATGTACTGTATTTGCAACAAATTGCTATCTAGAAGTGTGTTTCAGCATGTTGACAGCTTGTACTGATTTTACACATGTTCATATGATATGGACTGAGATACCTCCAAACTACTAATGAACTCACTCAATCCCATGATATATGGTGATATATTCTGCATAGTATTTAATACGTACATGTTACGTGCACATACATATCACATACGTACGTATGTTAAAGTAACATGTACTTGTACTACTATGTAATGTACACTTGATCTGCAATGAATTATCAGTATTATTGAGTTACAGTTACTTCAGAACTCAATACACTCAATATTGAAGAGTAATAACAGCAGTGTATACACACACTATTGTTTGCTAGTAAATCAGACACACACTGCAGGCAGCATGCTCCATCTATCCCCCATGCCTGCTGGTTGTAGTGGGGTTTTTGTGTTCACACTGATTCCAGGAGGGTTGTGTGTGCTGTTATCAGACACCACTCCATGGGCTTTGAGAGAGCACAGTCAACACATTCGGTCTATGTGTATTATATAGTAGTAAAGTAAAAGTATCTGTACATGTGATGGGGTGGAAATCACTCTGTTTATCTACACATTGAATATACTAATGTATTCAGGAAGCAGAGCAGTATCGCAAGAACACTGAAAAGCAAAAGATGCAGTTTGAGGCCTTGAAGAAGAAGGAAGAGAATGCATCCAAACAGATTTACAGACAGATGAAATGGATTCAGAACCTCCAGGAGGACATCAGCAGTGTGAAAGGGAAGCTTGCGAGTGGTGCGAGGGAATTTGAGGGCAGCTCGTGTCAGATAAAGGAGGTACGTATGGATCCTTGGTCAACATAGTATTGTAGTCCCGAATAAACATGTACTATGTACATTGCATCCATGCATAGAACAAAGAAGTTGTTATGGAGAGGTTTAGAGAATTGAAGGAAGAAATGTTGACATCCTGAGAGACAGAAAGGTGTATGTGTGTGTGTGTGTGTGTGTGTGTGTGTGTGTGTGTGTGTGTGTGTGTGTGTGTGTGTGTCTGTCTGTCTGTCTGTCTGTCTGTCTGTCTGTCTGTGCGTGCGTGCGTGCGTGCGTACGTGCGTGCGTGCAGTACATAATATGGTAGGTACATGCTTACATACATACCTGTATATGTATGTACATAATATGCATGCACTTCCTGACTGTAGAAGTTTGGTGCTTCATTATGTTTACTATTTATTCTCGTAACAGGTCCAAGCTGACAACCTCAACCATGCAAAGTAGTGCTCCCTGTAAACAACTGAAAAAAATGAAAGAGAAGGTTCATACGTACACTTTCACTTGTAATGTACATTCATTGAAAATTGTCCAATGTTCAATTGTTGTGGATGTTTTCAAGATCAGAACAGAACAACAGTTTGTATGAATGATGCCAGATGGTCAACACTGCACACACATTTCTTCAGATGTACGTACAGTGCACACACTCCGTCAGATGTATGTACAGTACATGCACTCGGTCAGATGTATGTACAGTACATGCACTCCATCAGATGTACATACAGTACACACACTCCATCAGATGTACGTACAGTACACACACTCCATCAGATGTACGCACAGTACACACACTCCATCAGATGTACGTACAGTACACACACTCCATCAGATGTACGTACAGTACACACACTCCATCAGATGTACGTACAGTACACACACTCCATCAGATGTACATACAGTGCACACACTCCATCAGATGTACGTACAGTGCACACACTCCATCAGATGTACGTACAGTACACACACTCCATCAGATGTACGTACAGTACATGCACTCCATCAGATGTACATACAGTGCACACACTCCATCAGATGTACGTACAGTACACACACTCCATCAGATGTACGCACAGTGCACACACTCCATCAGATGTACGTACAGTGCACACACTCCATCAGATGTACGTACAGTGCACACACTCCATCAGATGTACGTACAGTGCACACACTCCATCAGATGTACGTATAGTGCACACACTCCATCAGATGTACGTACAGTACACACACTCCATCAGATGTACGTACAGTACATGCACTCCATCAGATGTACATACAGTACATGCACTCCATCAGATCAGTATGTTAGAACCCCTGGTCATTGGTGCACCTGTGACTGTTATTGAAGTGGGAGGAAACGTTGAAAATCCTTTGCAAAATTCCACCTTGTTCCTATGGGTACAATACCTAATAAATAGACCTACGTACGTATTGTGCACATACTGTCCATACATCCTTCCTGCACATTCTCAACATGGTGGTGGTCATCATATTTGGTCACATACCCTTCTATGTACACCAACTAGTACATACACCCAACTAGTACATACACCAACTAGTACATACGTACACCCAACTAGTACATACACCAACTAGTACATACGTACACCCAACTAGTACATACACCCAACTAGTACATACGTACACCCAACTAGTACATACACCCAACTAGTACGTACACTTACCTAGTACATACACCCATCTAGTACATATACCCAACTAGTACATATACCCAACTAGTACATACACCCAACTAGTACATACACCCAACTAGTACATACACCCAACTAGTACATTGCTCAACTAGTACATACACCCAACTAGTACATACACCCAACTAGTACATACACCCAACTAGTACATACACCCAACTAGTACATACACCCAACTAGTACATACACCCAACTAGTACATACACCCAACTAGTACATACACCCAACTAGTACATACGTACACCAAACTAGTACATACACCCAACTAGTACATACACTCGACTAGTACATACACCTAGTATGTTTGAGTGAATAAGTACGTACGTACATATGTGCAGATTGGCAGGTGTACATAATTCACTGCACATAGTTCACATTCACTAGGTTTTTGTGAGAATGAGGCATTTTGATAATAAGGATAAAATTAAAAACAAACTTAAATAATATCAAAATTAGGAAAAAGACAATTTAGACAATCGGTGCAAGATAGCAAATTTACCAATATTAGTGTGGATCTTGTTCAAATAGAAATACTCAGTGGAGGATGCTCTGATAGTATGCACAAGTTGTCAAGAAATGTGGCTATGCATCACGTTACAAAACATGCAAAAGATGCAACTGTGACAAAAGTTCTCCAAAATTGTACTCCCAAAGAAACAATATGGACCTGGATCAGTACTAGAATGATTACACAACTTGACTCACAAATTGGAGAAACGTTAGTAGCCCGAGCATTACCCCTTAATATGTATAATTACTAAAAGCAAGGTGGTCAACGTGGAGTGTATCATGAAATTTAACTATTATCTTATGATACACACAACAAACATACTTTGCCTGTTGTGTTTTCATTCAAGTTGATCTAATTCTATAATTCAATGTATACATATAATTTCAATTTCAATACTCCACACAGTGTGCGGAGTATTCCTGTTACGATTCAATCTATCCATGTGATCCCAATTTCAAAAACAAAAATATATCAATACAGCAAAATACAGACATATTCTATTTCACGTAGCGAGGTCCTGAACCACGTTCACAACTAGTTATAATATGATGTATAATACATGCCAGTATATATAAGACCACAACTTATCGGATTGATTGTAATTACACTGTATTATTTGAAGCAATTATTATAGTTGAATCTAATTACCGAGCGGTTTAGCGAGGTTAATTGGCAATGAAATTTTCATGTCCGGTCTTGGGTCAATATCAGAAATTTACGTCGCGAATATTGGAAGCGTCGGGCAAGACGTTATCGATCGAACACTACGGCCAAAAGCGGGCAAGCACCAAGTGTGAGAAGAAGGTAAGTTTTCTAACACAAGTCGCTTACTCTTTCCGCCACGTCGCTGTAAAGTTCAATTTTTGTCCGCTTCCCCTACGTCAAGGTAAATTTGGAAAATGACCATGCCGCTCAACTGTTTAAAGAGAAAAACAAGTCTATCTTCAATTTTTTTACGAATGCTTTTCTCTCAACTCTCTTGAAGTAAGGGCGAACATTGAAAATACATCTTCGGGTGACGTGAACCGTCGTCCATTGTGGGAGCCATACATCTTCGGGTGACGTGTAACGTCGTCCATTGTGGGAGCCATTTTGACGGACATTTTATTGTGACATCACGATGACGATGGTGATAACAAAAAAGTCCAAGCATTTGAGAGCCGATTTCTGAACTTTGTTCATGACATACATACGCGGGGCAAAAGGTAGTGCGTAGTGCAGTATCCTCTTGCATGGCGTACACGCTCGTGCGTGCACGCTTCATTCACTACGATCCCATTGCACTACGCTATGATACTTTGAGTATAAAAGCGTCCCATCCATCCGCCTATCAACTCAACTGAACTCTGAAACGGTCAAAATTAAGCGATTCCTCCACTGTTCTTGAAGAAGACGAGATATGGCAGAAACAAGTCAGCAAATCTACACGTGTACAAAATGCGGTGAGTCCTTCCCCTCCAAAACTGTTGTTATTCGCTCCTGAGATTCGGTGTTTTATTCCGATCCGACTTCTCTTTCAAGAAGGCAACATATCAGCTTTAATTCTCTTTACCTTTCAGTGAACTGCAAATGTGGAGAAGATTGTAAATGTAGTGATGGTTGCAAAGGAGAGTGTTGCAAGGAGGGATCCTGTACCTGTTGTGAGCCTTGTAAAGGTGTGTACTCGATGTTTGTACACTGCATGTGTCTGTCTTAATTGTCTCTCCTACACATTCTATGCATATTGTCATAAATGTTGTAATTGTTGTGATTAGAATTCTTGTGTCGTTTCCACAGCTGAAGGATGTCTCTGTGGTAAAGACTGCAAATGTGGATCAAAGTGCACTGGAAACTGCTGTTGTCCGTGTGTGTGTGTTGGATGTGAGTTGACTACATCCTGTGATCCATTTGTGTGTGTGTGTGTGTGTGTGTGTGTGTGTGTGTGTGTGTGTGTGTGTGTGTTAGATGTCAGTGGGCCATTGTAACAGTTCTACACACACCTGATTATCCATGATATGTCTTGTCACTTTGCCCTGTCTCTCTCTCTCGTTTTAGGCAAAGGTGATTCATGCAAATGTGGTGACTCCTGTAAGTGTCCCAAACGTGGAATTGATTGTTGCAAGTGAAGATAGTACATGAATCGTTCAAGAGCACTTCCTAGCAGTCTCTTTACTTTAGTCTTTGAACTACTACGACCTTAAGATATGCATGTCTCCACTGTGCTATGATTTTATTTTTTTATATGGAAAGCTTAATATTTTGCTTTGCTGAAATTATGAATTATGATCATACATCAGTATTTATAACTGTCACAAGACTTATAGTATAGAATAAATTTAATTATCATCATACCATTGGTACTACTGTGACTTAGAACATATGCACCCTCTATTATACATAATCTACACAGTGAGATTTACTGAGTGCTTACAATAGACTGAGTACGTATAAGGGATCGGAAGCCGGAAAACCTGAATGCTAAGCATAGACTGGCATAGTTCATAGCAGAGAGAGGGGGTTCAAGCTCATAATGGCCCTTGTCTTAGCTAGCCTAAGGGGCTTCAGCTAAAGTATAGAACACTCGTCATCTCTATGTGACCTGTAACTCTAGGAAATTCCAATTGTACTCAGCATTAATTTTTGAAAGCATTGGAAAGAACATAATATTATAATTATGCATGGAGAAAATTCTTGGACTAAAGCATTTGCACCATCTGGCATGCATATAGCTCATGGCAAAGGGTGTGTGATGAGAATATATATTCGTTTTGGATGTATGTACAGTACATAGCTGTACAGCTTGAACTAACATTATAATTATTATTAAACACCACTCATCTGCATACATGGCCTGTAACCCTACATACATTTCAATTATTTGGAGGTTCTTGGCATTTTAAAAGTGCAGTGTGAATAATTGATAGGGGGAAATATACTATAGACAACATCTGGCATAGCTCATGGTGGAGGGGGGGTGTCAGTCTGATATTTTTACCACAACCAGCTGGCGGCAATATGAAATAAACCCCATCTCTGTACACTATCTGTGTAGTACATCCATAAGTGTTCGGTATTTCTCAATGTGTGGGGAGAATAAGCGTAGGGGTAGGGTTTTATATGTACGTATTGACTCATTTTAATGCTGTGTGATACTTCTATAATAATCATTATCATCCTTTAATACAACACAGACATTTAATTTACCGTGCTGCAACATGGGATAAACATGTTGTTCCTATACTGCAACTACATACTGCACAGCAGCAGAACCCAGCACACTGCATGCATTTAGCCACTCTATCAGGCACCTATGGCTAGGCTGGCATTGCCAGGTTTGAATATGTATCAGTCAGTGCCTGTGTGTACCTTTTCAATGCCAGCCACTGCGCGTCTATGCTGACTCCTGCTAACAGGGCGAGCTTAGGCGGGCCCCTTCAGACTCTGTCTGAGCTGGTTGATCGTGACGTTTCGTTAGCGGGTAAGAAGTAGCAGACCACGCATCTAATTGGTCTAAAGTGTAGCAATGAAATTTTCATGTCCGGTTTTGGGCCAATACGTATCAGAAATTTACGTCGCGAATATTAAAAGTGCCGGGCAAGACGTTAATTTATCGATCTAACCCTACGGCCCAAAGCGGGCAAGCACCGAGTGTGAGGCGAAGGTAAGTTTTTACACAAGTCGCTTACTTTTCCCGCCACGTCGCTGTAAAGCTGGTTCAAGTTTTGTCTGCTTCCCCGACGTCAAGGTAAATTAAGTTGGAAGATGACGCCCAACTGTTTAAAGCGATAAACATGTCTATCTTCAATTTATCACAAATAATTTTCTCTCAACTCTCTCGAAAGAAGGGCGAACTGCAACATTGCCTCGGGTGACGTGTAATGACGGCGTCCTTGGTGGGCGCCATTTTGACGGACATTTTTGTGACATCACGATGACGCTGGTGATCATAAAATCAATAAACCAAGCATTTGGGAGGTTCTGAACTTCCTTCATGACATAGATACACGGGGCAAAGGTTAGTGCGTAGTGCAGTGTCCTCTTGCATGGCGTACACGCTCGTGCGTGCACGCTTCATTCACTACGATCCTGATTGCACTACGCTATATTACTTCGGGTACTAAAGTGTCCCATCCCCCTTCAATTCAACCAACTCAACTCTGAAACGGTCGAAATTAAGCGATTCTTCCACTGTTCTTGAAGAAGACGAGATATGGCAGAAACAAGTCAGCAAGTCTACACGTGTACAAAATGCGGTGAGTCCTTCCCCTCCGAAACTGTTGTTATTCGCTCCTGAGATTCGGTATTTTATTCCGACCCGACTTCTTCTCTTTCAAGAAGGCAACATATCAGCTTTAATTCTCTTTACCTTTCAGTGAACTGCAAATGTGGAGAAGATTGTAAATGTAGCTGGTGATGATTGCAAAGGAGAGTGTTGCAAGGAGGGATCCTGTACCTGTTGTGAGCCTTGCAAAGGTGTGTACTTGATGTTTGTACAGTGTGTCTGTCTTAATTTTGTGTCCTAAAGGGGAAATGTGATGATGCTTGTTTGAATTGAGCGAGGGTAAGTGCTTCATATGTAGAGTATGAATGTTTACTAATATACCACTATGTAATCCCATCACTCTCCTACACATTCTATGCATATTGTCATAAATCTTGTAATTGTAGTGATTAGGATTCTTGTGTCGTTTCCACAGCTGAAGGATGTCTCTGTGGTAAATAGTGCGAATGTGGATCAAAGTGCACTGTTCTTGTCCATGCGTGTGTGTTGGATGTGAGTTGACTACATCCTGTGTTCCATTTGTTTGTGTGTGGATGCATTATCTGAGTTTAGTACATGTAGTGATCTGTGTATGTGTGTGTGTGTGTGTGTGTGTGTGTGTGTGTGTGTGTGTGTGTGTGTGTGTGTTTGTGTGTGTGTGTGTGTGTTAGATGTCAGTGGACCATTGTTATACACACACATGATTATCCATGATATGTCTTGTCACTTTGCCCTGTCTCTCTGTCGTTTTAGGCAAAGGTGATTCATGCAAATGTGGAGACTCCTGTAAGTGTCCAAAACGTGGAATTGATTGTTGCAAGTGAAGATAGTACATGAATTGTTCAAGAGCACTTCCTAACAGTCTTTTTACTTTAGTCTTTGAAACAGTACTACTACAACCTTAAGACATGCACGTCTCCACTGTGCAATGATTTTATTATTAATACGGAAAGCTTATTAATAGGATTTGCTTCGATGAAATTATGAATTATGATACATCAGTATAACAAATCACAATACTTATAGTATAGAATATATTTATTATCATACCATTGGTATTTCTGTGCACTTACGTATGTGCATTTATGTACTACTGTGACTTAGAACTATACACTCTCTATATTGTACATAATCTACATATCGATGGTGAGACTGAGTGCTTACAATAGTATGTATTGTATTGTATAAGGGATCCGGAAAAACTGAATGCTAAGCATAAAGTGGCATAGTTGCATTGATGATAATTGCCCTTCACATTTAGACTACAATATAGTACGTATTGCACATAAATTTGACATTTGGATTGCACTACACCAAATTCGAAATTACAAATAGATTGTATGTGTATGATTCAGCTACATGTGTGGTTGGCTGTGGTAGGCTACAGGTTGTTACTCCTTGCTGTACATACAGAGGTGATCTTACACTGGAGATGAGAGCGGAATGGACAGATATAGGTACAGGATATGAATTGTGCAACAAATATAGTATACAGTAACAAAGAGTGGAGAGTTACTGGTATAGTATGCTGCCATATAATAACAACAATGACTGGACCAACCTTGTATCCACTGAAATATGAAATTATTTCATAATCATCTGGAACACTTTGGCCATTTCAAAGCAGTCCCAGCTGAAAGGTTTATTGAGAATAGGACGTAGTCCTTGAATGAGGCAGTAGGAGTCAGCACCATGAGCAAGCAACAACTCCACCATTGAGAGGTTGTCACAGACAATGGCTTGATGAATGGAGTTGGCTTGTAGTCCTTCGAAGCTCTGCTGATGTTCACATTGGCTCCCACATCCATTAGAATAGGGACTCCTTCTAGTAGGTCGTACTCTACACAGTTGTGGAGATGAAACACTTCAAAACCGGTGGATTAGGATTGGGGATGTTCACACATGCTCCTTCATTAGGTCCATGTCTCGAAACTCGGTTATGGTGACATTCAGCTACTCGTACTTTTGTCCGTCTGTCAATGGTTTACAATCTACAACAAACGACAACACACACAGGCTATATAAGCACTGTGTGGGGTAATTGACTCTGCTATACCATAATTATCACGTATCGATGCATCAATGTTAGTAAGTGCATGATGCAATCATGTATATTAATAAGTTAAGGTTGAGGTTAAGGAAACCTATTTAGACTGCATGGAAAGGCCTATACCCAGAGGCTACTTCAACCAATATTATTACCATAAGTATTATCAGTACACTATAATATTATCATCTTTTCTCTCAATGCGTATTATTTCATTACTGAAATTTTCCAATATTCTTATAAATACCCCCCAAAAATACCCTTCTTTTTACCCTTAGATAGCCTGCGAGGCCCTAAACACTGTTTACACCTAGTAAAATATTACAGTCACGTGATAAAAATGGAGGGCGTGGACATGAGCATTTTTACTCTACCCGAAGAAGGCGAGGAAATCGAAGAAGCAGGAGAGAAAAATAGTCTCGTTCGCTTTTTTGAGGGAGTAAATGTTGACTTGAATGTGTCATTTCGGAGTTATCTCACTTCTCAAGGTTCCTCCAATCGTCAGCAAGAAATTCCAAGGTCCATAGAAGAACCAGTTACGGGCCCTAAACATACCTCCGGCGTTCCTCGAGACGAAGACGGTGGATCAGCAGGAGGAAAGTCGTTACAGGTCAATACAGTGGGTCTGACTACCAGTGGTTCTGGAAGGAGTGATTCCGATTATACGCTTGCAGCCGACGAAAGCGGTCCTAGCCTGTCCGGTCTGAAATCTTCTTTTAGACACAGCGTCGACAGTGGATCGGATAACGGGTATGTCGTACAGGTAGCACGAGGACTGCACGACCTAATTGACATCATCGGACATGCACAGAAAACCTTCACTCGGTGTGGATTGAATGTAGAACCTCTTTCTTCTCTAAACGAATTTTTGACCTCATCTCAAAGTCGAGTGAGTCAACTTGTGGAGAGTTTCGTCAATGGAAAAGGATTAATGAAGAGATCGGCCAAAATGGAGCTCATCAGGGTCTCCCTCCAGTCAACAATCAAAGTTTCATCTTCGCTGATGGACATTGTCACTATCTTGCTGAAGGAAGCTATGTATACCAACCACTTGAAACGCGAGCTAATCGAACATCAGAAGACCCTGCTAGAAGAACAGGAGGAGCTTCAAAAAGCAATTGAAGCTACGAAGACACAGCTCTCACAGGAAACGGTTATCTATGTACACTTAACAGTGATGACACGTATAATTTGGGACCTTATTAATCGTGAAAATTGAATCTAAACTTAAAAGACTGCCTTAGGAACCAGTGAAGGTGTATGGTCTCTAAAGGCAGGTGTAGGTCTTCATAGAGGTGCTTCACTGTAGTTGAGTTGATATGGAGGATAGACTATTAGTCCAATCATGGTCACTCAGGACAGGTGTACTTTGCATAGAGGTGGTCTTTATAACAGGTTCCACTGTACGAAATGGTCACACTGTGGAGTATAGATCCTTATTATGCAAATGCAAACATGAAGTATGTATATAGGAAGTAGCAGTGAGTACAGAAACATGTAGCCTAAGTGGTCCTCTGTTGACATCATTTGTAACATCGGCTACCTAGATAATATTATTAATGTACGGAAGATAACCTGTTTGGAGAGAAAGGAAAAACTGGCAGCTGAGGGACTCCAACTCAGGGTGTCTGGCTGTAGTCACCATAACCACTGTGCCACAAGCCACCACAACAACCAGCCTCTCGCAATTCTCCTTTCATGCATACCCTGGGTTCGAGTCCCTCAGCTGGCAGTTTTTCTCTTTTCTCCTTTCTCTCCAAGCAGGTTGTCTTCCATATATTAATATATATCACTAACAAACTGTTTCTATATAGTATAGAGCATTGGTTACCTAATACATACATAAGACACCTTTACCATTTCGACAGTATACCAAATCCCAATCTAATGTTAATAGGATAAACGACAGTGGGATGCAAGGACAGGGGTGCAGTCCCTGGGAAGAGGTTCAAAGAAGACCACCAAACCTGCTGTCCTAAAGGAAACCTCCAAACCAGTGCATATTACCAAATACATAGCCAGCAGTGTCCCTGGGAGGGCCGAGGCACTTTCAGTAGTGAGGTCCCAACAGGAGCAGCAGAAGTTGGAGAAACTGTTGATACGTAAGGACCAAGATGCCAAGAGAATGCAAGAATTATTACACCATACAAATAGAGGTGAATATGTATAGTATGTACATCCTCTTGCAGCCTGATGCAGTGTGTATGTGTGTGCGTGCTTGCGTGCGTGTGTGTGATCATTCCACAGAAATAGACCAAGTGTTTATAAGATGCACAGGGGGAGGTTCCAGCAGTCTTCAGAACACATCCACCTCTTCCTCTATTCACACTGTACATCTTATAGTGTGTATGTTGTACAAGGAGCAGGTATATACAACCAGCCTATGTACGTATATGTATCGTATCTGTAACCCTTATGATCTGTATTGTACTCACTGTATGGTGTGATGCCTTGATAATAATATTATTATTATGTGTGTGTTAGATGGTGTTGTTGTTATTCTTTAGAGTTAGGTAGCACAAAGGAGAGGTTTGCTGAGCTGAAACACCAGAACGAATTCCTTGAGATGACCATGAAGAAGAACCTAGCTGATCTCAGGCAAAAGTTGAAGACTTGTGAAGAAGAGGTGTTAGCAAAAAGCATTGCTCTTAAGGTTGAAAGGCAAAAGGTTTGTTCTTGTTTGTGTACATTTCACACGTTTACTTGTGTGTAATGTATACAGTATATGCATGCATATACACTTAATGTATAATTCTGGTGTGTATGTGTATATGTGTACACAAAAGTAATGTTTTGCATGAGTGTGCATGTGTTTGTATACATGTGCTCCATATCAATGTATGTATAAATATGTTGGGTGTGCGTTCATGTACTGTATGTTTGATCACAAACACACACACACACATACACACACACACACACACACACACACACACACACATACACACACACACACACACACACACACACACACACACACACACACACACACGCACGAGTATGTGCATAGGTACATATTATGCTAATTGTGAAATATTGTACTAACTTATAAACGTACATATTACACTAATTCGAAATATTGTACCAACCTACTGTACGTATGCTATTGTCTGTACATATGTACATATGCAACCATTATGCTCATTTTGTACATGTACACAAGAGCCCTATGTGCACGTATGTTTGTGACTGACTCTGGCCATGGACACACAGGCTACTGAGGTGGGTGCAGAATCAGATAGGAGATTGAGTGAGCTACAGAGAATATCTTTGGAGGCTAATGGAATGCAGAAAGCTATTGAACATCTGAGGTTGGTTGTGAAAGAGCAGAGGAAGAGAGAAGAAAGGTTACGCCATCAGCTCCATGACTCTCAGGAGAGTGTGAAGGCTTTAGAAGATGCTCTCAAGAAGAGTGCTACTAATCTAGTCCAACGGAAAGAAGTAGAAAGGAGGAATAGACAAGAGATGAGTAAAGCCAAGAAAATCACAAGGTGTGTGTGTGGGGGGGGGGGGGGTTGTGTGTGTATGCGTACGTGCGTGCGTGCGGGTTTATTGCATATTTACATCAGGCTCATACCCGAATCCAGTATAGTGATTGCAGAATACATGAACAGTCACCATGTTAAGTTTACATGGGTGAAGTAGGTTATTATTGAGCTCTGTGTGCATTTGAATGTGGCATCTGCCTGTGTGAAATGTAATGCTATGTAAACACACTTGCAAGGACTCTGCAGTCTACATGTCCATAATTCGACTGTCTGTGGGTATTTGTACACACTTATTCCTAAAATGTAGTCCCTTGGCTGATGTCAAACTCCCTTTGCTGAACAAGAAGACTCAACCGAAGGTTACCAAAAAGCCAGTGTTGCAGTTGCCATTGGGTGTTGGAGAACTGAGGGAACTGGCTCATTTTGAAGATGATCAGTCAGCATCAGAGGTGCTTCACTGGTTGAAAAAGGAGACATAGGGGACAGGGAGAGTGTACTATGCTGCAACCTGTGTGTGAGTACTAATTGTGTGTGTGTGTGTGTGTGTGTGTGTGTGTGTGTGTGTGTGTGTGTGTGTTGTGTGTGTGTGCGTGTGTGTGTGTGTGTGTGTGTGTGTGTGTGTGTGTGTGTGAGTGAGATGTGTAAGTGTGCATCTATGCATGTGTGTGTTCATGTGCATATGTGTGCAAATGTATAGCAACTATTCCTTTATTGTTTGTATGAACATTTCCCGACTTATTCCCCTAGTTTGTCTCGGGGAAATTGAGATTTTTGGTTGGTTGACATTTGATGATTATACAACTTGTAGGTTAATCCATGATCAACAGGCTATCTTACATGTAGACACTGAAATGAAACACATCCTTCACGATCCGATTGCAATCTACTCATTTTGGCTGTTAATACGTATATTATACAATTTTGTTACATTGTGTCACTATTAACTTCACAGTTCTCTGTGATAATATACTATGCGGAAGTGAGACCTGCAACTACACTTTAAGAGGCGATCCGTGTGTTTGAAGAAGTTTTCAAGTATCCCCGTCATCACCCGTGCCATATTGGTCCAAAGACTTGTGCATCTAGTGCTTTGTGGTTGAGCAAAGCAACTTAATTTGTGTATATTCCTGCCGATTATAATTTCTGTAATGTGTAGTATGGTAATTCAGTATATTTGAAGATTAGTAATGATGGTAGAGAATTGCGTTCCATTCAATGTTTGAGGACCCTTTCTTCCTCTAGTTTGAAACCACCCTGAGCAAATATTAATTTCATTCACGTATGTTGTGCAATAAAAATAGTGAGAATTATGTATTATTCAATAAATATATAAATTATTTCAATATAATTATATCGACACACACATCAAACTCAGTAGTATACATACCATGTATTATAATAGGTACTAAATTGATATACCTAAAATGAATCAGTATAATATATACTTTGTATGTAGATTCATATATAAGTGTATTACGCCTTGTGGTGATCACCTAAGCAATTTGAGATTTCCTTGCTGGTCACCAAGGGCTACCTAGTGTCCATGCCTAACTCACCAACACAATTTCGTAAGCATTCTGATTGTCCTGAGTGCGCTATAAGCCTCGTGGTGACAAGCAAAAAAATGTCAATTTTTTGAGTTGTCACCACGGCCTCTCCTGTGTGCACGTGATGCATCATAGCTCTAATCTGAATGCGCAGACACACTCCTGGACCTGGTAGCTACCTTCTGATAGCAAAAAACATGCATTTTGATGTCGACCAAAATTTCCCCCTAGTGCCAATATATATACTTTGTATGTAGATTCATATATAAGTGTATTACGCCTTGTGGTGATCACCTAAGCAATTTGAGATTTCTTTGCTGGTCACCAAGGGCTACCTAGTGTCCATGCCAAACTCACCAACTCCATTTCGTAAGCATTCTGATTGTCCTGAGTGCGCTATAAGCCTCGTGGTAACAAGCAAAAATATGTCAATTTTTTGAGTTGTCACCACGGCCTCTCCTGTGTGCACGTGATGCATCATAGCTCTAATCCGAATGCGCAGACACACTCCTGGAACTAGTAGCTACCTTCTGATATCAAAAAACATGCATTTTGATGTCGACCAAAATTTCCCCCTAGTGCCAATATATATACTTTATATGTAGATTCATATATAAGTGTATTACGCCTTGTGGTGATCACCTAAGCAATTTGAGATTTCTTTGCTGGTCACCAAGGACTACCTAGTGTCCATGCCTAACTCACCAACACAATTTCGTAAGCATTCTGATTGTCCTGAGTGCGCTATAAGCCTCGTGGTGACAAGCAAAAAAATGTCAATTTTTTGAGTTGTCACCACGGCCTCTCCTGTGTGCACGTGATGCATCATAGCTCTAATCTGAATGCGCAGACACACTCCTGGACCTGGTAGCTACCTTCTGATAGCAAAAAGATGCATTTTGATGTCGACCAAAATTTCCCATTAGTGCCTATATATATATTTTGTATGTAGATTCATATATAAGTGTATTACGCCTTGTGGTGATCACCTAAGCAATTTGAGATTTCTTTGCTGGTCACCAAGGACTACCTAGTGTCCATGCCTAACTCGCCAACACAATTTCGTAAGCATTCTGATTGTCCTGAGTGCGCTATAAGCCTCGTGGTGACAAGCAAAAAAAATGTCAATTTTTTGAGTTGTCACCACGGCCTCTCCTGTGTGCACGTATTGCATCATAGCTCTAATCCGAATGCACAGACACACTCCTGGACCTGGTAGATACCTTCTGATATCAAAAAACATGCATTTTGATGTCGACCAAAATTTCCCCCTAGTGCCAATATATATACTTTATATGTAGATTCATATATAAGTGTATTACGCCTTGTGGTGATCACCTAAGCAATTTGAGATTTCTTTGCTGGTCACCAAGGACTACCTAGTGTCCATGCCTAACTCACCAACACAATTTTGTAAGCATTCTGATTGTCCTGAGTGCGCTATAAGCCTCGTGGTGACAAGCAAAAAAATGTCAATTTTTTGAGTTGTCACCACGGCCTCTCCTGTGTGCACGTATTGCATCATAGCTCAAATCCGAATGCACAGACACACTCCTGGACCTAGTAGCTACCTTCTGATAGCAAAAAACATGCATTTTGATGTCGACCAAAATTTCCCCCTAGTGCCACATATAATATATACTTTGTATGTAGATTCATATATAAGTGTATTACGCCTTGTGGTGATCACCTAAGCAATTTGAGATTTCTTTGCTGGTCACCAAGGACTACCTAGTGTCCATGCCTAACTCACCAACACAATTTCGTAAGCATTCTGATTGTCCTGAGTGCGCTATAAGCCTCGTGGTGACAAGCAAAAAAATGTCAATTTTTTGAGTTGTCACCACGGCCTCTCCTGTGTGCACGTGATGCATCATAGCTCTAATCCGAATGCGCAGACACACTCCTGGAACTAGTAGCTACCTTCTGATAGCAAAAAACGTGCATTTTGATGTCGACCAAAATTTCCCCCTAGTGCCAATATATATATTTCGTATGTAGATTCATATATAGGTGTATTACGCCTTGTGGTAATCACCATCCCCAGCCAGATATGGTGAAAATATCAGCTTGACACGCCCACTTTCCCATGAGCTATTCAAAAAGGTGCTTAGTGTTTCTATTCTCCCATTCTCTCCCATACATTGTAAAATATATTAAGCACCTTTAATTATAGGTAGAGTTATAGTTGAGCTATGGAGTTGGGAATTGTTTCATAATTTAGTTTACATCCCCAGCCAGATATGGTGAAAATATCAGCTTGACACGCCCACTTTCCCATGAGCTATTCAAAAAGGTGCTTAGCGTTTCTATTCTCCCATTCTCTCCCATACATTGTAAAATATATTAATCACCTCCGAATGTAGATAGAGTTACAGTTGAGCTATGGAGTTGGGAATTGTTTCATAATTTAGTTTACATCCCCAGCCAGATATGGTGAAAATATCAGCTTGACACGCCCACTTTCCCATGAGCTATTCAAAAAGGTGCTTAGCGTTTCTATTCTCCCATTCTCTCACATACATTGTAAAATATATTAATCACCTCCGAATGTAGATAGAGTTACAGTTGAGCTATGGAGTTGGGAATTGTTTCATAATTTAGTTTACATCCCCAGTTAGATATGGTGAAAATATCAGCTTGACACGCCCACTTTCCCATGAGCTATTCAAAAAGGTGCTTAGTGTTTCTATTCTCCCATTCTCTCACATACATTGTAAAATATATTAATCACCTCCGAATGTAGATAGAGTTACAGTTGAGCTATGGAGTTGGGAATTGTTTCATAATTTAGTTTACATCCCCAGCCAGATATGGTGAAAATATCAGCTTGACACGCCCACTTTCCCATGAGCTATTCAAAAAGGTGCTTAGTGTTTCTATTCTCCCATTCTCTCCCATACATTGTAAAATATATTAAGCACCTTTAATTTTAGATAGAGTTACGGTTGAGCTATGGAGTTGGGAATTGTTTCATAATTTAGTTTACATCCCCAGCCAGATATGGTGAAAATATCAGCTTGACACGCCCACTTTCCCATGAGCTATTCAAAAAGGTGCTTAACGTTTCTATTCTCCCATTCTCTCCCATACATTGTAAAATATATTAAGCACCCTTAATTGTAGATAGAGTTACAGTTGAGCTATGGAGTTGGGAATTGTTTCAAAATTTAGTTTACATCCCCAGCCAGATATGGTGAAAATATCAGCTTGACACGCCCACTTTCCCATTAGCTATTCAAAAAGGTGCTTAGCGTTTCTATTCTCCCATTCTCTCACATACATTGTAAAATATATTAATCACCTCCGAATGTAGATAGAGTTACAGTTGAGCTATGGAGTTGGGAATTGTTTCATAATTTAGTTTACATCCCCAGCCAGATATGGTGAAAATATCAGCTTGACACGCCCACTTTCCCATGAGCTATTCAAAAAGGTGCTTAGTGTTTCTATTCTCCTATACTCTCCCATACATTGTAAAATATATTAAGCACCTTTAATTGTAGATAGAGTTACGGTTGAGCTATGGAGTTGGGAATTGCTTCATAATTTAGTTTACATCCCCAGCCAGATATGGTGAAAATATCAGCTTAACATGCCCACTTTCCCATGAGCTATTCAAAAAGGTGCTTAGCGTTTCTATTCTCCCATTCTCTCCCATACATTGTAAAATATATTAAGCACCTTTAATTGTAGATAGAGTTACAGTTGAGCTATGGAGTTGGGAATTGTTTCATAATTTAGTTTACATCCCCAGCCAGATATGGTGAAAATATCAGCTTGACACGCCCACTTTCCCATTAGCTATTCAAAAAGGTGCTTAGTGTTTCTATTCTCCTATACTCTCCCAAACATTGTAAAATATAATATTAAGCACCTTTAATAGTAGATAGAGTTATAGTTGAGCTATGGAGATGGGAATTGTTTCATAATTTAGTTTACATCCCCAGCCAGATATGGTGAAAATATCAGCTTGACACGCCCACTTTCCCATGAGTGATTCAAAAAGGTGCTTAGTGTTTCTATTCTCCTATACTCTGAGACTCCTAAACATTGTAAAATATAATATTAAGCACCTTTAATTGTAGATAGAGTTATAGTTGAGCTATGGAGATGGGAATTGTTTCATAATTTAGTTTACATCCCCAGCCAGATATGGTGAAAATATCAGCTTGACACGCCCACTTTCCCATGAGCTATTCAAAAAGGTGCTTAGCGTTTCTATTGTCCCATTCTCTCACATACATTGTAAAATATATTAATCACCTCCGAATGTAGATAGAGTTACAGTTGAGCTATGGAGTTGGGAATTGTCTCATAATTTAGTTTACATCCCCAGCCAGATATGGTGAAAATATCAGCTTGACACGCCCACTTTCCCATGAGCTATTCAAAAAGGTGCTTAGCGTTTCTATTCTCCCATTCTCTCCCATACATTGTAAAATATAATAAGCACCTTTAATTGTAGATAGAGTTATAGTTGAGCTATGGAGTTGAGAATTGTTTCATAATTTAGTTTACATCCCCAGCCAGATATGGTGAAAATATCAGCTTGACACGCCCACTTTCCCATGAGCTATTCAAAAAAGTGCTTAGTGTTTCTATTCTCCTATACTCTCCCATACATTGTTAAATATATTAAGCACCTTTAATTGTAGATTGAGTTACGGTTGAGCTATGGAGTTGGGAATTGTTTCATAATTTAGTTTACATCCCCAGCCAGATATGGTGAAAATATCAGCTTGACATGCCCACTTTCCCATGAGCTATTCAAAAAGGTGCTTAGCGTTTCTATTCTCCCATTCTCTCCCATACATTGTAAAATATATTAAGCACCCTTAATTGTAGATAGAGTTACAGTTGAGCTATGGAGTTGGGAATTGTTTCATAATTTAGTTTACATCCCCAGCCAAATATGGTGAAAATATCAGCTTGACACGCCCACTTCCCCATGAGCTATTCAAAAAGGTGCTTAGTGTTTCTATTCTCCTATACTCTCCCATACATTGTAAAATATATTAAGCACCTTTAATAGTAGATAGAGTTATAGTTGAGCTATGGAGTTGGGAATTATTTCATAATTTAGTTTACATCCCCAGCCAGATATGGTGAAAATATCAGCTTGACACGCCCACTTTCCCATGAGCTATTCAAAAAGGTGCTTAGCGTTTCTATTCTCCCATTCTCTCCCATACATTGTAAAATATATTAAGCACCTCCGAATGTAGATAGAGTTACAGTTGAGCTATGGAGTTGGGAATTGTTTCATAATTTAGTTTACATCCCCAGCCAGATATGGTGAAAATATCAGCTTGACACGCCCACTTTCCCATGAGCTATTCAAAAAGGTGCTTAGCGTTTCTATTCTCCCATTCTCTCACATACATTGTAAAATATATTAATCACCTCCGAATGTAGATAGAGTTATAGTTGAGGTATGGAGTTGGGAATTGTTTCATAATTTAGTTTACACCCCCAGCCAGATATGGTGAAAATATCAGCTTGACACGCCCACGTTCCCATGAGCTATTCAAAAAGGTGCTTAGCGTTTCTATTCTCCCATTCTCTCACATACATTGTAAAATATATTAATCACCTCCGAATGTAGATAGAGTTATAGTTGAGGTATGGAGTTGGGAATTGTTTCATAATTTAGTTTACACCCCCAGCCAGATATGGTGAAAATATCAGCTTGACACGCCCACGTTCCCATGAGCTATTCAAAAAGGTGCTTAACGTTTCTATTCTCCCATTCTCTCCCATACATTGTAAAATATATTAAGCACCTCCGAATGTAGCTGGGGTTACGGGTTAGCTATGGAGATGGGAATTGTTTCATATGTTAGCCCACGTCTCTGGGTTGGTTTGGTTAAAATATCAAGTTGACACCCCCCCTCCCCATGATCTATGCAAAAAGGTGCTTAGCGTTTTCTTCCATATACTCTCCCATGTACATTGAAATAATATTAAGCACCTCTGAATGTAGTAGGGGTTATGGGTTAGCAACGGAGATGGGAATTATTTCATAATATGTTGGTTCACATCCTCAGCTAATATTGGTTGAAATATCAAGTTGACACACCCCCTTCCCCACGAGCTATGCAAAAAGGTGCTTAGCATTTTCTCCCATATACTCTCCCATGCACATTGAAATAATCTTAAACACCTCTGAATGTAGCTGGGGTTACAGGTTATAGCTGCAGAGATGGGAATTGTTTCATAAGTTAGCCCACGTCCCCAGCTAGGTCTGTCTGAAATATGAAGTTGACATGCTCGCTACCCCATGAGCTATACAGAAAAGGTTCTTAGCATTTTCTCTCCTATACTCCATACATTGAAAATATTAAGCACCTCTGAATGTAGCTGGGGTTACGGGCCACCTATGTTGATGGGAATTATTTCAAATGTTAGTTCACGTCCCACCTAGGTGTGATAAAACTATAAGCTTGACATGCCCCTCCCCCATGAGCTATGCAAAAAGGTGCTCAATATTTTCTCCCATATACTATTCCATACATTGTAAAAATTAATAGCAACCATGTTACGAAATGTTTGTATATCTGATGCATATGCACCCTCTTGGATATACTACACAGTGACCAGCAAGAATACTAGTAGCTATAATTTCATTGCTGGGCTCCACTGTTCATAATACAAGGAAGCCACGATGTTCACAATGTCTGATAAATGGGCACAAACGTCTAAAGATAGATTGACAGATAAACATTCTAGGTATATATGTACAATAAGTACACCTACACTACGTCATGAACGTTACATGCAATTCAAACTTCAAGTGCAAAGTTTCAACCATTGTATTGCTTGTGTTGTGTGCTATTTATTAGCTTTACATAGCACTGCGTCCATTTTAGATGGTGTGTAAATATGGAAACAGCAAATTTAGAACCAGAGCATTAACATGTTGAGTAAAAGGAAAGTATATGGAAATTGCTAATACAAAATTGAATACATACAAAGTTAATGACAGTCAAAAACGCAACGCAATAGCTGGAACACAATCCAGTCATGTTAATACGAGCTGTTATGGCTACTACGTTAACATTATAAGTGTGTAACTACTAGTAGAAAGCAGTTTAGTTCCCTTCGGATACTCGCCAGCCTATTCCGGAGACTCCTGTTCGGTGGGACACTCGGTCTTGGCCACATCCTGCTCGCACACATCGGATTTCTTCACGCGCGACCAGAGAGCCCATTCGTAGCCCCAAGGATCCAGGAATGTGCCGTAATAGTCGCCCCAAGACTGAACTTTGAGCTCCATCTTCACTTTGGCTTCGTTCTCGACGGCTTTCTTCCAAACTTCGTCCACATCCTTCTCCTCCGACAAATCGATCTGAATCATTACTCCACGACACTCCTTCTGCACAGGCTGATCTTCTTCGCGTCCTGGAAGCGAACCGTAGTCACTGAGGTAGATAACACCGCTGTTGATATTAACTGAGCAGTGGGTTACCTTCGTCTTCGCATCGTCAGCGTAGTAGATGGCTTCCTGCTCCGCACCGAAAACCGTCTTCATCCATTCCACGTGTTTCGGGCAGTTCGGAGACAGGAAATACGGGACCACACCTTTGGTAACAGACATATCGAATGAAATCCAAATCGAAGCTTTATATCAACGTTGAAAGCACCTCTGGGACGGCGAACAAAGAACTGAAGACTACTCAGAATGCTGTACCGTTGTGTACCCCGAACTAATCAGTGATCGGTAAAGTCGTGGATGACGTCATGGGCACGTGCACATGAATTTGCCCGTGCTTATCAATCTCAACCGGCATAGGTCAATTTCCTCGTTGACTAGTAACGCCACTGTGGGAACGGATTAATCGTAACGTAACGACAGACAACGGCGCCGTCTCCATGCCAACATTGTCACACCACCACACACAAAATCTATAGTATCTACAGTATCTATGACTTCAATTGATATCACCTTCGAATTTTTAAATTGATATACAATGTAAATAACAATAGTACCAAAGGATGAAGTCTGGAGTATCAAATATAGTCAAAACAAATGAAGTGTATATATCCATAGCTGTTTACATAATTTCTAAGGATAGCAAAAGGCCATGCAAGGCTAGTGCGTGCTATGAGAAATGAATATATTACACCTTGAGAGGTTGTACCGAAAGGACAAGCAGAATGGTTGCGAGGAGTGCAGTTATCATGAGTGCAAGTCATGATATTCCTGCTTGAGATGCCATAACATCTAACCACCAGTTGATCCTATTGGAGAGATTTGCATATGATATATATTATTATAATATATACTACTTACCAATGGATGATAGAAATTAATCGCCTCCAACAAAAGGGAATACAGCTGCATGTACATTTGTATTATGTCATCTGTATCTGAAACTCATTATGCAGAAAAGCTAATATATTTGACTACATACCCCATATATAACTAATTACAAGTGTATATATATAACTGTACATCGATTGTGGGTTGTTGCCCTGTCTGATTGTTTTTGTCCTTTTTCTTTAATTAAGTTGTCCTGATTGTATATATATATATATATATATATATATTATGCAACAGACTATACAATGCACAATTTAAACCCTGGGTGCATGTGGGGTATTGGTCAGGACATACCCAATACATGAGTTGACAATACCAACATACAGAGATTTGTGTTCTGACCATGTAGACAATAATTGTATACATGGTCGAAACATAAAAACAAATACAAATTAAATTTATTTTTACTACAAACAAGCTACATTTATGTTTACTATAAGCAAGTACATGCATGCCTCAACTAATTGACAATAAGCATAATTAGAATAATTATGGACTAATTCCATCATTTCAAGTAATATGAATAAACCATCGCCATGATTAAGCATGGAAGCCACTTTCCGACAGCTCTATCTAATATCTATACAGTAGAACCCCTCATATCCGGGTGGTGTGGGACCAAGGGGTGCCTGTAACTATGAAATTGCCCGTAACTATGAAAACAATGATTAATTAAGTGTAAATGCTCAGTAAAGCTGTTGCGCTTGAATTCTTATCCGATTTCTGACACTCGGCGTTTCAAAATCGGCCATCTTTTCCATGTAATATGAATTATAATATAAAATCATTGTTGCGGTTAGGCATAGGAAAGCATATCATATATATTGTTCGTCTCATTGGAGTAGTCGCATAGCATAGGAAATGTTAACACTTGAAGAACACTGCCTAGTTGACCAAGTTGACTGTACTACGGGGACCAGATATGCTGAGTTCTACTGTATATTATGTTATAATTAATGTTTATGTGATTATTTATTATATTAATTTGCATCAGTACATAATTTTGTATACAATTATAACAAATTACATCATAATTTGTTTTAATATCAATAATGTTTAATATGTATGGATGTACTGGATATATAAACACATTAACTACAGTAACATAATTATGCATATCTAATAGGCATCAAGCATTAATACAAACTGATCAAAATCATTGAGTGCTTGCAAATGTGTATGTTCTCGGCAAATGTGAATGATTACAACAACAAATGCTTACAATCTCGAGTGTTTATAACATTGTATGCTTACACCAATTATCAGTAGTAAGAACCATGCAAGACTCACACACACACACACACACACACACCGTGTCAATCATGGAGTTTCTGAGGACTCTTCCACAAGAAGAGTGTCTTTTAGGCTGATCGTTTCAGTGTTGTCGATGTCACCAACGTGGTTCGACGAGTTGTTGTCTCTAGTTCCGTGGCTCTCATCTTCAGCATTCATGAGCTCTGAGAAACGCATGCTATTGGAGGCATTTTTGACACAGCGCTTTACTTTGGACAGGGAAAAATAGTGGAAAAAGTGATACACTAAAACGCCCACAAGTTGGAGGAGAGCCAATATCACAGAAATACTAAATACTGTAAGAATAGCGGGTTGAGATGCACCGACGATGATGGGGATGGTTGCAATCACCATGTTGATGAGGAAGAGATGGTCCAGTGTTCGGGGATGAAAGAATTTCTTTGCAAAGTCGTACAACACAGCCTTCATTGAGCATACTGATGAACGTGATATTTCATGAGATTCCAGTGTATCAGATTTGATATTTCGAAATGGTTTAAGCAGAAGTTGTAAGAAAATTAGAAACGATATGGAAACGAATACAAAGACTGCCAAGGCCAATACACTTGCAAAATGGCCTATAATGGTGACAATAATTCTGAATATTACGCGAATTCCGAGCCAAAAACCATAACGACCTCTAAATGGTCCTCTAAAGGTATCTATAACACCTTCAACCCGGGATTTGTAAGTCACTCGAATACAGTCAGCAGTCAGCACGATAAGAACAAACGGAAGGATGTAGACCACTATCAGGATGATGCTGATTATCCCCAAAGACAAGTGCTTGCCCTGGAAGAACAAATAGTGTGGAATATGCACCCATCGAACGGCAGTGTTCATAGTTTCACCATAGGTGGCTGTGGTCGAAAGGCTGCTAATAATGGCTCGTAATATGTTGCTGAATGTGAGGAATGCGGTTGTACCGAGTACAGGCAGGGCCTTCTCCTTGACAAAGGAAAGCAGCGAAACGCGGCCACCACAGCAGCAGTGAATGGCCAGAGCAATCAGGATGATGACTACCTCCAGTCCCATCAGGCCAAGCAGGGGGAAGAAAAGCTGGAAGAAAGTCCACTCGTCGACATAGCCACCAAAGGCAGAAATCAGGCAAGCTCCAAGGTTGAATTCTAAATTCATGAATGAAGCAACCACACCAAGCGGCTTTAGTATATGGTGTTCTGTGAGGAGGACCAGTATGTTTGAGTACAGACTAAATCCAATGATAGTTCCATTCCTGAGAGTGAGCTCCAGGAAGAACATGGCGCCCACAATGACTGCACTGGCAAACACAAGAACAAGAAGCTGTGGATACAATTGACCAACACATCCATGCTTTATGCTGCACAAGAGACCACCTCGACCAAGAACACACTGTTTGTCTTCCTTCACCCTGAGATCCTCCAAGGTCACGCCTACTTCGGAAAGCACGGATGTACAAAATTCGGGCGGACAATAGTCACTGAGTACGATTGAGTCATCGTTTTCCACCAATGAAATCCAATAATTTGGCTTTGTTGATTTGTATTGCACAACGGAGTTTGATATATTACAAATAAATCCGTGTTCAGAGAGAAGCCGATTGCAAGCACAATATGTTTTGTTACCCTCTGTGTGAGTTGTAAACCCTGGAGGACATGTAGTCACGGTGAGATTAACATACACAAACCGCTTGAGAAAGCCTCTACCTCCAAATATTGCTGAATCGGGATACTCGAGTGGAACGGTCAATTTGATTGGATACCAAAGACTGGTACCTACGTGCTGCATCAGTAAAGGGGTTAAGGACAGTACTTCGGTACATGAGTTAGTTTTACGGTGGATTGGATCTTGTTGGCCTTTCAATACATTTACGAACACTTCAGAGGAAAGAAAATGGTTGAATATTCCCATTACTGTAATTAAGAGTCTCCACGATTGTCCAGGATAGATCCCATCACGAATGTACTTGTTCATAAGCCCACAATCCATATTGCTTGCATTAGACCGGTTGCACACGCAGATGTATAATGGAGCAGAAGATATGGTGTCCGCGTTCCACACTTTAGGCTTCACAATTCGTTGGAGCATTGAGTTGTTCAGTGGACCCAAGGGGGACTCCTCGCAGTTCAGTCTAAGTGAGCTGTACAGGTCCCTTCCAGCTGGAGCATAGTTGTCGTTGAGTAAAATTTTAGCACTAAGTTGTTCACGAGTGATGGAATACTTAAAATACAATGGCACAAAAAAACAGGTGTCTA